>JAULJZ010206083.1:0-19112 GCA_032270985.1 Heliamphora pulchella
GGTTGATATTTTGTGTATATGCGTAGAAATTGAGTCCATTGCATGCTTAATTAACATATTGGTAGATTTGTGTGTGGATTGAGTTAATTTTCATAGAAATGGAGGTTCTTGAGAGGTGATTACCCATGAAATGATGACTTGTTGCATTAAAAAGGAGTTTTGAGACTTGAATCTAGTGTTTTTGGTTTAGAAATAATAATTTGAAGCATGTTTGATAAAGGGTTATGTATTTGAAGGTTTAGAACTCAAAACAGGGGAGATTGTGGGGTTTTCTCGGGTGACAGCGCGCCGAGCGCTCACATGGCAGAAGGTTGGGTGCTCGAGCGCCCGACGTTCTCTCGAGCGGGCTAATTGCGTGGGGCCAACTTATTTTGATCATATCTCCCTCACTCGGACTTCGAATTGGGTCATTTTTATACTCAAATTGAAGCCCCAGAAGTTCTCTTTCCAACAAGACAACTCTCACAAGAAATTTATTTTTATAGAAAAAGTTATAATCAAAATAGTGAGGGTATGTCAAAAGTTCAAAACCATTTTTCACCCATTTTTTGCCGAATATTTTAGAAAAACTTATCCTCTTATTATCGGCCCTTTTTACTCAATTTGTAGTCCCTTGAGCTAATGGCACACCTATATATATATCTAGATTGAGTTAGGAGGCATGCATTGGACTAATTGGTCGGGTTTTCTTTTACATTAAACGTGAGTTTCAAGTTAGTATGTATGCATATATATACATGTTGGGCGTTATCTTTTTTAAAATGATGTGACCTTCTTGCTATCAACCTTGTGTTATTAGTACTTGGTAACATGGAAGAAACAGTGTGAATACGAGAACTTACATAATGAATCAACCTTGTGTTATTAGTACTTGGTAACATGGAAGAAACAGTGTGAATACGAGAACTTACATAATGAACGTTGTGATATATTTGATTTGGAAATTTAATGGAAAAATTGGGTTTGGAATAGAAATGGTGTATAATGGCAATTATTGGGAGAGGAACCATTTGTGGGTTGGACTCCCAAATTTTTAATCAATAATGAACCGTATGGAATGATGTGGATTAAGTTGGCCTAATAGGTCCGCGGTAAAAGACCAAAAACTTATGCAAGATGGGGACCACATGCCCACGGCTTAGTCCCCAAAATGTGGTGTTGTGTCGTGGTGAGTTATAGAGTTATCTGTTACCCAATGGCTTCGCGTAGCCTGTTGGGATTAATAGGGATGGGTTTCTATAAACTGCACCCGACACCGGTTCATTTGAGGTGATACGATTTTGTGAAAACCAGGAAAATAAAATGAATGATTTATGGATGAAAAACAAACAGTTAAATGGAAGTAATTTTGTGTGCGTGGGTGTGTGTGCTAAAAAGTAATGATTTGGATAAACGTGCGTATTTATTCCAGTTATACCTATCACACCTCACAAATCATGTATTATATATGAGTTAATCTTTATCCTACGAGTTTCGGCTCATGTATATATGTCAAACAAATTTCAGGTTTCGAAGAGCGGGGTGACACCAAAGCTATGGATGCTTTTGGGAAGGGCCAGTAGATGAAGCTATGTTGTCTTTTGTTTTTGTAGTACATTAAACTAAGAAAAATAATGTAATTAAAGCGATAGTTAATGTTGTATGTTACTCTAAACATTTGTGGTAAATTTAGGAATGTAATTTTGAAACTTTGATCGTTTTATTAAAACCTTTGCATATTATATACAATATTTTCTTATGTCTTGGAATATTATCTATGGATATGATTCATGGCATGCTTTTGGGTTAAGCTCACGGACCCTGGTTTGGGTCGTGATAGAATGGTATCAGAGCTCTAGGTTCGGATACCTAGGAGCCGTGGGAAGTGAGGACGAACTTTGTATGAGAATTGTTTGATGATAATTAGGCACCACTACATGGCATGGTTTGTGTGCTTGCATGGGATTGTGATTGAATTGTCTTGTGCATGCTATGTGTTTATGTAAGCATAGAGGTTGAGTCTTGGAGTGATGTGGCTTACCATTTGGCATCCGATCAACAACTTTGGGGTTCGAAATAGAGAAGTGTTTGGCCGACGTTCTTTCTATGAGAAATCAAAATTAGTTGCTCGGATTGTTGCACTAATTTTGGGCTTTCCCTCGGTATGTGTTATGCGTTAGTGTGATTAAGTTTGAGTAGGGTTAGCCCTGTTTGCGCTTAAAAGTTAAATCTATTCAGAAGGGAGTTGTAATTTGTTTACGAGTTATGTATTGATGATCGCTTTCCTTTGTATAGTGATGCCTCCTAGACAAGAAGAAGGTAGAGGTCGAGGTTACGGTTGCGATCGCGGTCGAGGCGCAGGAGAGCGCTAGATCTTGAAGAAGGGGATGTCAACGCTCCGCAGGAACCAGTTCGGGGTGCAGAAATGAATCAATAGATATTGAATGCTTTGAGGACATTAGTAGGGGTTGGGGCTAACCAAGGGGGAGCACGGGATACAGATGCAAGGGCTGCAATGATGATGAGGGAGTTTCAATGTTTGAACCCTCCTACTTACGCTAGGGAACCTGACCCTAGAATGGTGACTGAATGGTTAAAGGTAGTCACCTGGATCTTAGATACTTTGCAGATAGTGGAAGATGATCTTAGGGTCGATTTCGCTACTTTTCAACTCCGAGAAGAGGCAAATGACTAGTGGGAGTTTGCTAAGATGACAACGGACGGTACATAGGTAGCATTTATATCGGTATTCCTAGAAAAATATTTTCCTGAGTCTATTTGAGATATGTATAGAGAGGAATTTCTATCGTTGATACAAGGAAATCTGTCCATTTTGCAATATGAATCAAAGTTCACAAGCTTGTCAAAGTTCGCGCCAGAAATGGTGTCAACGGAGGAATTGAAGGCCAAGAGGTTAGAAAGGGGTTTACGACCTGCTATCCGAGAGAAAGTGGTGAGATTTCGATTGAGGATTTTCTTAGAGGTAGTTGAGACGGCTATGGTAATAGAAAGTTCTATGGCAGATAATCGCAGGATCATGGAAAAGAGGCAGCTATCGGTGGCTAGAACCACACAATCTGAGGAACGACCTTATAAACGAAGACCGGAACAGGGCAATACTAGTTCATCCCCATAGAGATCTTATTAGACCCAACGCTCTGTACCCATCCCATCTGTGGCCTCGACAGCACGTCTGGAGCGAAGGGAAGTTATGTGTTTTGTTTGTGGGCAGCAAGGACACTGGGCTAGAGAATGTTCACAAAGGAAGCAAGCACGAATGCAACAACAGAATTTGACATAGGGTCAGCCTCAGGAGAGGGGACCTATCAGATGCTACCAGTGTGGTCAGGAGGGACACGTTCAACGTGAATGTCCACAAGAAAAGAGCTAGCCGAGAAACATCTAATACACAACCTTCTTAGCAGCCGACAAACAATTAACCAACTCGGCAGACCGAAACGCAGGTATTTCGGGCTCTTGGGGAGACAACTTCGGCACAATCTGTACGTCAACCTGCGGGTAGAGGACGAGGATAGACATCTGGAATCCAGGGAAGAATCTATACTATAGCAGAAACTGGTACTTCGTTAACTCTTGAGATCCACGAGACTACTACCAGTACTCCAGTGGTACGAGGTACTTTGTTAATCTTCAATTCTTGGGCTCGTGTGTTATTTGGTACTGGTGCACCACGTTCATTTATCTCTTCTTCATTTGTATCTTCTTTGGGTTTACCTGTTGAGGCGTCGGATGTTGTTGTAAGTGTCGAAACACCCATCGGTGATAGTGCAACATTAAGGTGTGCATGTAGAGGGTGCGAAGTATAATAGCTGATCGTCATCTCGTGTTCGACTTTATTGTGATGAAGATGTCAGGGTTTGATATTATTCTTGGAGTGGATTGATTAACTGCATTTCGTGCATTTATTGATTGTAATTGACGAAGGATTTTCTTGTATACTCCAGAAGGAGATTCTTTCTTTTATATGGGGGATAAAGATGATAAGATGACATCTCGACCTGGTGACGTGAATCATTTAACTAATGTGCATACGATTATATCCACCCTTTTGACTAAGGATGAACCTTCCGTACAAGGAGAGCTTCCATCGGTGGTGAGCGGGTTTAGTGATGTGATTCTGGAAGAATTGTTCGAATTGCCACCACATAGAGAAGTTAAATTTTCTATTGAGCTTATCCCAGGGATTGTTCCAATATCGGTGCCATCCTATCGTTTCGCTCTAGCGGAGTTGAGAGAACTAAAGATTCAGTTGCAGGACTTGTTGGACAAGGCCTTCATTTACCCTAATGTCTCGCCGTGGGGAGCACCGACATTGTTTGCTAAAAACAAAGATGGCTCGTTGCGATTATGTATCGATTATCAAAAGTTGAATTAGGTGACGGTAAAGAATAAATATCCAATGCCTAGGATTGATGATCTATTTGACCAATTGAAGGCATGTTTTTCAAAGATCGATTTGAGATTAGGTTATTATCAATTAAGAGTTCGGGAGGATGACATACCTAAGACTGCTTTTCGTACTCATTACAGACACTATGAATTTTGGTGATGCTTTTTGGTTTAATGAATGCCCCCGCAACTTTCATGGATTTGATGAATCGAATCTTCCGGCCTTACCTTGATCAATTTGTAGTGGTTTTTGTTGATGAAATTTTGATTTATTCTTTGACTCAAGAAGTTCATGAGGAGCATTTGTGTGTGGCACTTCAACTTTTAAGAGAACACAAGCTTTATGCTAAGTATGAGAAATGTGAATTTTGGTTGCCTGAAGTAAAAGTTTTGGGACATGTTGTGTCGAAAGACGGAGTAACTGTTGATCTATCTAAAGTAGAGGCCGTGCCAGATTGGAAAAGACCATCGTGTGTTTGATATTAGAAGTTTCTTTGGCCTTGCAGGGTATTATCGCCGTTTAGTAAAGGATTTCTCCCATTTAGCGTCACCATTGCACGACTCACTCGAAAAGGAGTTAAATTCACGTGGAGTTAAATTCATGGCTAAGGAAGACGGAGAGGTAACACATGACCCTGTCTCTTTAGATGAATTACAAAATGCATTTGAAGATTTGCACGATGAAATGAGAAAAATTAGTGCAAAGAACTCTATTCTTAAAAAGTTGGTTCTTTCCTTTTCATATGAAATTGAAACCCTGAAAGAAGAAAAACTTGCTTTATTAAAACAGGTTTCCATTTTGAAACATGAAAATAAGGTTTTAAATGAAAAGGTTGAAGATCTTACCAAATCGATTTATAAGTTTACTCTTGAAAAAAACAACTTAGATAAACTTCTCGGCATGCAAAAATGTGTTTTCGATAAAGCCGGGATTGGATATAAACCAAAGAAAATGCAAAAGTTCTTAAATAATATCTTTGTCAAAGCGTCCTTTAATCACTTAAATGCAACTTGCTTTCACTAGTATGAGTATGGACACATCATCACACATTGTCCAAAAAGAAAATTCTTTGATTTAACTATTAAGAAGGTTTGGGTTCCTAAGGAACACATCCTCGAGGAACTAACTCCAAAGCACCTAAGAAAGTTTGGGTACTAAAAATCAAAAATTGATTTTCTTTACAGGTATGTCTCAAGTCCTCATTTAAGGAGGGAATGTGATATCTTGATAACTTTTGCTCTAGACACATGACAAAAGACCAATCGATGTTTGCAACCCTCAAATCAAAAGATGGTATATTTGTGACATTCAGAGACAATAGTAAAGGGAAAATCATAAGAATTGATTGTATCGGTAAAATTTCTTCCCCTTCTACTTGTTGATGGTATGAAACATAACCTTCTTAGCATAAGCCAATTTTGTGACAAAGGCCACAAGGTTGTCTTTAATCATGCTAAGTTTGTTATTGAAAATTCAATCAATAACAAAGTTATTTTTGAAGGTCATATGCATGAAAATGTTTACACTTTCAATCTAAATGACCTTTTTAAAAATGACACCAAGAGCTTAGCCACCTTAAGTAATATTAGTTAGTTGTGGCATAGAAGGCTTAGACATGCACATATGAACTTGATTTCTAAACATTTAAAAAAGAAATTGATTATTGGTTTACCCCAAAACAAATTTGAAAAATACAAAGTATGTGATGCATGTCAACAAGGCAAACAAGTTAGAAGCTCTTTTCATTCTGAAAATAAAATTTCAACTTCTAAACCCTTACAACCATTGCAGATGGACTTATTTGGTCCAATAAGGACTCTTAGCATTGGAGGCAGGAGATATGCTTTTGTTATTGTTGGTGGCTTCTCTAGATACACCCGGATGCTATTCATAGCTCGTAAGGATGAAGCCTTTGCCTCTTTTGCAAAACTGTCTCAGAGGGTTCAAAACGAAAAAAGATTTTCAAATCACAAGAATCCAAGTGATCATGATAGAGAATTTGAAAACAAAGATTTTAAAAAATTTTGTGATGAAAATGGTATTAACCATAACTTCTCTGCTCCTAGAACCTCTCAATAAAATGGAGTTGTTGAGAGGAAGAATAGAACTTTGAAACAAACGGCTAGAACTATGCTCTGTGAAAACAATCTACTAAGATAATTTTGGGCCGAGGTGTAAATACAGCTTGTTTTATCGTGAACAAAGCCATGATTCGAGCTTCTATAAAGAAAACCTCATATGAGCTATGGAATGGAAGAAAACCTAACATTAGCTATTTTCGTGCCTTTGGGTGCAAATGTTTTGTTTTAAGCAACAATAAAGACCTTTTAGGCAAGTTCGATACAAAATCTAATGAAGGTATTTTCTTAGGTTATTTCCTATCTAGTAAAGCCTATAGAGTTTTCAACAAAAGAACCCTAGTTGTTGAAGAATCTATACATGTGGTATTTGATGAAGCTAACCTTGGTTCTTAAAAGGAATTTTGTGAAGATAACTTGGTTGACATAAAAAAATGTGTTGAAGGCATCATCATTAAAGACCAAGAAGAGCCAAATCATGAGGAAACTTCAAATTCTCAACAAGCTGATGTTTAACAGGTTGTTGGACCTTCAAATCATGAAAATCCAAATTTACCTATGGAATGGAGGTATGGTCATGGTCATCCAAAAGACCTAATCATTGGTGATCCATCTCAAGGTATCAAAACTCGATCTTCTCTACATAATGTTTGTGATAATTTAGCATTTCTTTTCGAGATTGAATCAAAACATTTTGAGAAAGTCAAAAATGATGAGGTTTAGACCTTGGCCATTCAAGAAGAGTTTAACCAATTTGAAAAAAATAAAGTTTGGACTTTTGTCTCAAGACCTAAGGAACACTCCGTCATCGGCACAAAATGGGTTTTTAAAAACAAAATGGACGAGAATGGAGTAGTTCTTAGAAACAAAACTCGATTGGTAGCCAAAAGTTACAATCAACAAAAAGAGATCAATTTTGATGAGACTTTTGCTCCTGTGGCTAAGCTTGAAGCCATTCGGATGTTGCTTGCTTTTGCATGCTGTAAAAACTTTAAACTCTATCAAATGGATGTCAAAAGTTTCTTTTTAAATGGTTTTATCTCGGAAGAAGTTTTTGTGAAACAATCTCCTGGCTTTAAAAATCTTGATTTTCCAAACCATGTTTACAAACTTACTAAGGCTTTTTATGGTTTAAAGCAAGCACCTAAAACATTGTATGAAAGGCTTAGCAAATTCTTGATTAAAAATGAGTTTTCAAGAAGAAAAATTGATACCACTCTCTTCATCAAGTCTGAAGGAAATAATATGCTTGTTGTCCAAATATATATAGATGACATTATTTTTGACTTAACTAATGAATCTTTTTACAAGTACTTTGCTAAGTGCATGCAAGGAGAATTTGAGATGAGTATAATAGGAGAGCTCAATTACTACCTTGGACTTCAAATCAAATAAACTCAAGAAAAAATCTACATCATTCAAGCTAAGTATAAAAGGGATATATTGAAGAGGTTTGACATGCAAAAAGTAAAAATCAATGGGAACCTCAATGTGTAACACCCCGGTCCGGTCCCTAATAGTAACCACCTAGATTATAACAATCCAGCTCAAACCCTAGTATTAACAGTGGATACACAATGAGATCTTAGATCACTGCATGAACGAGAGAAACCTTGGCTTAACCCTAAACCCTAATTTAATCCAAAAAATCCTAAAAAGACCAAACACTCAGAGGCAAAGCCCTAATACTCAGAAAAGTTCTGAGACAGCGTAAATTGAGTAAATAACATAAAATATAAAAATTAAAAATAAAAAATTCTCATAATTAAGGTAAAATGATCATTTTGCCTCTAGTACAACAAAAAATCCTAAAAATTCAAAATTTAACACATGGACACCCAAAATTAAATATTTATATACAATTAATTAATAAAAGACAAAATAATAACAAAAATAACCAAATTACCCCTACATGGCCGACTACCTAGGGAAATGTGCCCAAAAAGCTAATTTTTGCCTTTTTAAGCTTAAAATGAGAAAAAAATGTATAAATTAAGTATTATTTTGACCTAATACTTTTTATACAAGTAATACACATAATAATATAATAATATAGGTCAACAAAAGTAAACAAATAATTATTTAAAATCTCTACACAATAAATAAGTCAAAAAGTCAATTCTTGTCAAACTAGCTTAATTTAGTTTAAAAGCCTACACTTATTTAATTAATTGATATCAAAATTATGATAAATCATGAAAAGACTAAATTAATTATAAATATATTAATATAATAGGTTTTAGTAGGTTTAGATACCAAAAAGGTACATAAAATTTATATTTTATGCATTTTCTTTCACAAAATGGTACCAATATACAATTTAAAACCCTAATTAAATACAAAATCAGTTTTATCTGCCCCAAACCTGCCATGGCCAAAACCCCACGTACCCAAATCAGATTTTTGTAAGTCTCTAATAAATCTCACCTCCCATGCAATCACTGAAAATTTAAAAAATTCAATAAACTTACTTACACACCATAATTAAACCACCATTAAAATTTTTGTATAAAAGAAACATGCCAAACACACTTCTCCCCTTCATACATTCGGCTGAGAGAGGTGAGAGAGAGCTACCTAATATTTTTCTGGGTGTTCTCAAGAAAGAAGGAGAAAAGAAGGAAGGAAGAGGGAAGGAGAAGCTAGAGGAATTAAGGAGGAAGCAGTAAAGCCAAGACCCAGTCTTTTTCAATCTTTTTAGCATCAAAAGAGGTAAATAAATTCCCTAAAATCCTCTGATATTCTCTCATAAAATTGCCTTCAATTCATCTCTATAAGCAACCCTAAGGGAAAGAAACAAAAATAACTTAAAAAGGCGTGGTAAGTGTGGTTTAGGGACTGTTTGTGTATGAACAAGCTTTGCATGTATTTACATGTGTATGTTTTTGAGTTTTATTACTTGTGTGTACTCTGGAGTTTTGGTTTATATGAGTTTATGACATGCATGCAAAGAAAACACATAAACAATGCACACAACACAAGCTAAGCAACCAAAACCCTAATAATCTAATTTTTTGGGGTTACCAACATTCTTCCACCAAATTTAAAATATCATAACTAATTGTAGAAAAATGATCTTAAATTTTTTTTTGTGTCCAGATTTAGATTTTTGAGTTTTCTTTCATAAAAAATTAGTTTGAAGTGATTTCTTCGTGTAGAACTCTAGATGTGTCCACTTTTCCAAAGGGTGTCAGATCTTGACCACTCTGAGTTACAGACCTAAAAACCCTAAGTTAGAGTGACAACCGAGCTTAGGTCAAAACATAACACTCGTAGAGGACATATTTATCTTTCTGGCCACCAAAAAGGAGAAAAACATATGAAGTCTTGATAAGTCAAAGCCCTTTCCAAATTCACTATTGAGATTTAGTGACTAATAGACCTCTCTGTCACACATTTGTGTGAGACCAAAAACCTAAGTTTTTAAAAGCTAAACCCAGAAGTGGTAAACATGAAAATTGTGGCTAACATATTAAACTAAATACTGGGCCAACACCAGTCCAAGATACCCTCGGATGATATCCCAAAGTTTTTAAATATTCTCTGTTAAAAACACATTCTGCAGACCCTTTTTAGATTAACTGAACGCTTTTTATAAATTATCCAAAATCTCAAATATTTTCTAAACAACTTGTCCTAGCACAAAACATGAAACTTTTAGGGAACATCTTAAACGAAAACCTCACCAAACTTTAGATCCATAGCCTTTGAATTGATTCCCCAAAACCGTGGCCAATAGAGGCCTAAATTCTGCGCTTTTCTCTGTAAAGTGCTGAATGGTTTTCCCTAAATTAAATCAAATGACCTTCTTGCCCTAGGATCTAACCTCAGTGCCAAACATGAAAGTTGTAGGAAATATTTTTATCTAATTAGTGTTCAAATTTTAGAAATTAAATCAATGTCTAAGTGCTTCAAAACACTGTCGCAACTTAAAAACTAGTAGTTAAATGTTTATCTAAAATTTGCTAAGTACTTGAATGACATGCTACTTCATGGAACATGAGTATGTGAACTTTATATGAACTTTGTGAGTAGTTTGTATATGAAAATTATAATTTTGATGAAGTGAACTCATGCCAATAGTTCGATTCTATGTCGCATAAATTATGGTTATGCTTTGCATGCCAGTACTTGATGCTTTAGCAAGTTGTACCTCATGCCATACCGTGTTTATATGCCATGCCATAATTAATTGCACACGAGAAGCATATTGCACATCATGAGCATTCCCATATTTCATCTTGAGTTATCGGAGTCCCTTCGTACTTTTAAATTGGGTTGGGTGATCTGAAATCATTCTTTTTGTGGTTGTGAATCTAGGGCGTCCCTGGTTGCCATATTTGAAATGAAATCGGAGGTTTTAATTATAAAAGGGGGAATTAGGCACCATGGGTTCGTCACTAGCTTTAATTAGACTTTGGTTAACGCCTAACGAGCATCCTAGTCCTTAATGTGGAACGGTTTTCCCGTATAAGGGTGGCTGATAAAAACTGGGTGGCCCACCTTCACGCCTTTGCCATTAAGTAAAACGACTGAGGCATGTAGCCAAGGCGAGCGTTTACCTTTCGCAACGAGGCCAGGATAGGTTAGGTGATTAATATACCATCAAGTCTACTCTGTAATTCTCGGCGTGGAATTCATGATATTATTCTGGATGTATGTTAGGTTGGGCTACTGCATTGCATTCATCTGCACAACGCATTCGCACCACTGTTCTTATATGTTCTTTCCTATTGAAAATAATAAATTGTCTATCTCTTTGCGCCTTTAGTATTGGGTATTATACGATATGTATTGTATGATATTTTTTGTGAGTTTATTAGACTGTTTAGGAAATTTGCTTCTGAGCTCCGGCTCATGGCATTCGTGCCATAGGTGAAGAAGAAGAATAGTTTGAGGAAGGCATGTTCATTGAGGAAGGAGACTATGAGGAAGGGGGAGAGTGGCAGGAGCCGGTTAGCCCCAAGAATATAGCTTGAAGATGAAGAATCATTACTTTTTGATCTTTTTGTTTAGTTTTCCACGGACATAATGTAACTTTTGTTAAGTTTTCTGGATGACTATAATCATTAAGTACTTTGAACAAATTCTAAACCATTAATGATGTAGTAATTATCATATGTAAATGAATGCTCAGCTAGAATATTTCTCTTATTTATAGTTACGTATGTCCCGACATGCCTGGAGGACGGGGCGTCACACAATGTGTCCTACAACCAAGCTTGATAAGGATGAAAATGGTAAAACAGCAGATGAAAAAAAATATAGAGGTATGATCGGATCTCTACTATACTTAACTGCTAGCCGTTCAGATATTATGTTAGTGTTTGCATGTGTGTTAGATTTTAATTTAATCCTAAAGAATCACATGTGACCACCATTAAGCGCATCTTTAGATACCTCTTAGGTACATAAAACGTAAGATTGTTCTATCATAGAGGAATAGCTTTTGAATTATTTGGTTATTTTAATGCTGACTTTGCCAGATGTAAAGTGGATAGTAAGAAACAGAACTTAGTAGCCTTATCTACAGTTGAGGCTGAGTACATAACAGCTGGTAGCTATTCTGAACAAGTTCTTTAGATGAAACAACAACTAGAGGACTATGATTTTTGCTTCGATCATATTCCTATCAAATGTGATAATATATACTAGTGCCATCAATATATCCAAAAACCCTATTCAATACTCTAGAACAAAGCACATTGAGATTAAACATTACTTTATAGGAGATCGTGTACAAAAGGGTAACATTGAACTGAATTCATAAGCACGGATTACCAACTTGCAGATATATTCACTAAACCATTAAACGAAGAAAGAATATATTATATGATAAGAGAGCCTGGTATGTTATGTGCTCCTAATTGATGATTAAAATGCCATACTAACCATGTCTTTTTAATGCATTTCAATGCTTTTAATATTCTACATTGATGTGTGAAATGTGTCGACCCTACTTGAAAGAGTGTCGACACATATGTGTTTGAGCTTACTCAAAGGTATATAGAAGAGACACTGCTGGAAAAAGTGTCGCCCCAACTCTATATAGTGTCAACTCAATTTTGACTTCTTACCCTCGCTAAATTTGGGTCGACCTAATGCTTAAACATGTCGACTCAACTAGCCGAAAGTGTCAACCTTTCTTGAAAAATTGTCGACACATTTTATTTTTGAACACCCCCACTCGCGAAGAATCGTGTCGACTCAAATGCAATTTGTGTCGACACAAGTCTTTTACCTATTTAAAAGGCACCGGTCCCAACCATTCATGTCATTTCGCTCTCTCTCACTCTCTCTCTATAACTGTTCGTTTCCTGCATTTTTTTCCTCTATTCAAAAAATCGAGTTGACCCATCTTTCCTCCTCTCTTCGAATCAACTTTCTTTATCAAAATGACTGCTCGAACGATGGGTGGGAAGCAAACGAACCAGCGAAAAAGGGTCAAGAAGCAAAAGACAACGACGATGACGATGGCAACGACGATGGGTTCCTCGGCAATCGAAATGTCGAAGTTCTTGAGTTTCAAGTCTCACAAGTTCCAGAACCTATACTTCTCTTCATTCATGAATCTCAAGGTAATACTGGGACGCTCTGTAGATTTCACATATTTTGATTCCATTGAAATGAGGTTTAAAGATTTGTTTTCTAACCTTGGTTGGGAGAGGTTACTCCAAATTCGTGACCCCCACTATCCCACACTTGTGAAACTATTCTATGCACACTTCCATATTTCATCTGTTCCTAGCACCACCACTACTTAGGTGAATGGTACTGAAATACATTTGACCTCTAATGTTCTTATTGAAATCCTTTGTATCCTCGAGGGTAAAATATTTATCTGATGCAAAGCGAATAAGAGATCGATCGAAATCGAAGGATTTTCTTTTCACGATGCAATAAAATAAATATTTGAGGTAGAAAAAGTAGATCCGTCAAAACCTTTAGAGGCAAGCTCCTTAAAGCCAGAAATGCACATTCTCCATCATATGGTAAACCACATCTTTTTGCCCCAGATGATGAAGTTTGGAGATGTCACCTACATGCACATATTTATCATGTAATGCATTGTTGAACAAAAGAATCTTGATCTTGGCATTCTTTTCATCTCGGACATGCTCCAGTC
The DNA here is from genome assembly GCA_032270985.1 of Heliamphora pulchella. Taxonomy (NCBI): domain Eukaryota; kingdom Viridiplantae; phylum Streptophyta; class Magnoliopsida; order Ericales; family Sarraceniaceae; genus Heliamphora; species Heliamphora pulchella. Next base: position 13,595 of record JAULJZ010206083.1, read on the forward strand.
TCATGGGAAGTCCAACTCATCTCTCCCCCACGCTATATTTTTAACACTTTAGCGTTGTTCTCTCTATTGAAAAGGTTGTTCCTTTTTCAAAACACGACCTTTATGGGGTATCCACTCTCTAACATATGCAGATTTCTAACGTTGACGGAGTATGGGCTACTCGTCGCGGTACCCCATCTGTCCCTAGAAATCTTTTTGCTTCACATGACTTTTCTTCTATACCAATAGATTTTGGATCTACTGTCCCACCCTCCACCAGGACCGAAACTCCTAGACCCTCATCTGCTCCTCATGTTCCTCCTCCTCCTCCTCATGTTGATGCTTCATCTATTCCATCTACTGCTTCTCATATTAATCTTTCTGAGCTTATTTTTTTGGTTAAGGGTTGTCTTCTTCTTTGACCAATTTTCAAACCAAGGTTGACCAAGACCTTTTTGACCTCCACAGCACCATCTCTTACCTATTAGATAAGGTCAAACACCTGGATAAAACAAATCGTGGCCTCCGACGAGATGTTGAGAATGCAATCGATGCTAGGAAAGCCTTATGCAAGACTATAGATGACAGTATAGTATCAATTGTCAATTGTAATAAGGCAATCCTTTAGTAAATTTGCAAAGAGTATGATAAAGGCATCATCACTACCGTTCAAACAAATTCTAAAAGAGTGGAAGAACATCTCCAATGTCTTCAGAATGCTTGGAGTAAGCAATTCAAGCCTAAAGAAAGCAAAGAAGAAAAAGTCGCTTGGTTAAGGCGCGAGGCAGATCTTGCATTGGCGGCTACCTTTAAAGCAATGGCAGCTATTGAGAAAAAGGATGAACGAGATCAATCCTCAAAAAAGAAAGCACCTGAGCGAAGGCAGATGCAAGATGAAAAGAAAAAGTTCAAGAAATTCATGAATGATCAGTAAATGCAACCCTTTGAAAATTCCAAAAGGGGAGACAAAGGTAAAGGAAGAAGGAAAGGGACAAGAGGAAAGTAAGAGAAAAACATTTACAAACATTTAACTTTCTACATGTTTTTCTGTGAAGGAGAAGATATAATTTTAACGTACATTTCTTTTAGTTGGTTGTGAATGTTTAGAACATACATTTCCTTATAATTATGAATGTTTGGGATTTAAGTATCTCATATCTGTTGTTTTAACATTCTTATGGCGTTAAAATCCTTTTTGATATCAAATGTTGACAGCATGCTCTATATATCATGTTTGATGTTTAGAATTTGAGAAACACTTTGCATATATATGCTTGATAAGTGTTGAGCCTATTTGATTTGATGCACATATTTTAAAAAAATTCATAATGCTTCTAAATTAAATTGTAAATCGTCTTAAATATGTATATTGTACTATTGTTGAATGCCTAGCTATTGTGATTGCATATCTTATTTAAGGTATAATGATAAGGGGAGAACCCTTGTTGAAAATCTTTTTAAATGTTTTCTAGAAAATATTGTAATCATAAAAAATAGAGTGATTGTTAGTCCAAGGACTTTTTAAGTTGATTTTAATGATTTTCATAATTAATTTTCTAAGTTAAATTGATTTAAAAAGATAATATTTAATATTTTCAAAAATGTAGTGTTGACACAAAATGACAAATGAGTTGACACCTTTAGTCATATGAGATGACTCATCTCTCAAATGGATTGACACTTAAGTATTCTTGAATAAGAATATTTTGTATTGACCCTAATTAATATTTGAGTCAATCCCTTATGGCAAAGAATACTTGATGTTCTCAAGTGTGTCAACACATTTAAGCTAATGAGTTGACACCTTAACATGTTTATCTAAGATGTTTCAGGTTTTCCAATTCGAGTCGACACAAATTGAAATTTGAGTCCACACAAAAGAATTAAGACTCTCTGTACTTAAAATGAGTAGACAAAAACTCAATTTGAGTCGACACCAAGTGATTCTTCACTTTGGTTATCTAGGATTTTGAGTTGACAAAAATTGAAGATGAGTCGACACAAATGTACCAAGGCTGCATGCAGAATTTATAAGTCGACACAAAAGCAACATGAGCCGACACAAATATACTGTGCCTACCTAAAGAATTTTGAGTTGACACAAGTGCCTAAATGAGTCGGCACAAAATTCCCAAGAGTTCCTACCCTTTTTAGTGTCGACACCAAAGGCACTTCGAGTCGACCCAAAAAGAGCCTCCCAAAAAGATGAAGAACAAAAAGAGTTGGCACCAAATGTATTTGTGTCGACACCATTGTGTTGGTGAGAAGAATGCAAAAATCGTGTCAACACCAATGAAGAATTGAGTCGACCAAATTACTTGAAGAACCAAGCCCTAGAAGTTTTGTGTTGACCTAAACCCTTTTGTGTCTACACCTGCGACGAAATTCAAAATATGCGGCAGAGTTTAACGGTTTGATTTTTGGCATTATTGCTCCCACCTACCTCTAACGATCATGAAACCTCAAAAGCCTATATAAGGAGTTTCTCCTCAGCATTTAAAATATCTGGAGACTTACATTTACTATTGTATTGCTTGAATCAAAGTCAAAATATCTCAATCTCACATTTATTGCTCATTACTCCAGCTCTTGATTCTCATATCTTGATTCTCATCTCATTACTTTTCATTTAATGCCAATCATTTTATAAAGAGAGTGAGTGATATTCATTATAATCCCTCATTTATTGTATCTAAGGGTGAGTCACTCTTCATCCTTTGAGTGAGTGAGTAAATCTCATCAAAGAAGAACTTAAGAGATTAGAAGAAACACAGGGGTGTGCTTTTTGTAGGATCGTTTTGAAGTTGTAAAGGTTTTGAATGCACCCGTAAGCATTCTACTTTAGTGAAATTCTCAAGGGAAGTCTTGAGGAGTGGACGTAGGCTTGGAAGAAGCCAAGCCATTATAAATCTCGGTGTCCAATTCAATTTCTCTATTCCTAACCTCTTTAATATTCACATTACTTTATTCTTTGAATATACTTGCTATTATTGTTTGTGATATTAAAAGGTCTTCGAAAAGTTTTTTTTAAATTGTTATTATCATTTTAAAACCCAATTTACTCCACTCTTGGGTTGCCTAGAACTAACAGATTATATTATGGACCATAGGCTCTAAAGTAAAATTGTTCTAGAAGAATTGAGAGAAAATACCAGTATAATGGAAGACGAACCACAAGTCACTGATATCCCATTGGCTCGTCATAGTGGGAGGATGATCAGGACAGGTACAGATCCTGAACCAAGTCAGGGTGCTGCCATTAACATGCTTCAAGTGCATGTAGGTAATGGTGGACAAGGTTCAGATTCTACACAGCGCAGTACTTCTAGTACACAGACGCATGTAGTGCATCGTCGTAGTGGGAGGGTTGTTCATCAACCCGATCGGTATATATTCTTGGGAGAGTCTTTTGATAAGATCCCGGTAAAACTGGATACCAAATCCAGTAACTATATCAAAGCACTCCAAGACAAAGATGCAGATCTTTAGTAAAAGGCTATGAATTCTGAGATGAAATCTATGTATTCCAATCAGGTCTGGGAACATGTAGAGCCACCCAAAGAGATAAAACTCGTTAGATGCAAGTAGATCTACAAAAGGAAAAGATGAGCAGATGTAAAAGTGAAAACCTTCAAAGCTTGGCTTGCTGTAAAAGGGTTCACTCAGAAAGAAGGGATCGATTATGAGGAAACATTTTCGTCGGTAGCCATGCTTAAGTCTATCCGAATTCTCTTATCCATTGCGGCTCATTTCGATTATGAAATTTAGCAATGGATGTCAAGATAACTTTCCTTAATAGAAGTCATGATGAGTGTACTTATATCGTACAACTAGATAATTTCATAGTAAAGGGCCAGGAGCACATATTGTGCATGCTTAAGAGATATATTTATGGACTTAAGCAGGCATCTAGATCTTGGAATACTCGGTTTGAATAAGCCATTAAGTCTTATGATTTTCATTAAATTCCAAATGAGTCATGTGTGTACAAAAAGTGTGACGAAAGTGTGGTGGTCTTTTTAGTACTTCATGCAGATGATATCTTGCTCTTCAGAAACGATGTGGGGGTGCTATATTCGTTTAAAGTATGGTTATCTAGGCAGTTCAATATGAAGGACTTGGGAGAAGTCAGTCACATCCTTGGGATCAAGCTTATGCGAGATCAGAAACATAAGATGATGGGCTTATCACAAGTAAATTATATCGATGAGATCCTTGCTCATTTTAGCATGCAGGATTTCAAGAAAGGGTTTCTTCCTTTTAGACATGGAATCACTCTATCCAAGGATCAGCGTCCTAAGACACTTGATAAGATAGAAAAAATAAAGGCAGTTCCTTATGTTTCGGCAGTAAGAAGTCTTATGTATGCTATGCTTTGTACTAGACTCAACATCCAGATATTAGTTAAACCTAGGGCAGGAGCATTGGACTGCGGTAAAGAATATAATCATGTACTTGAAAAGGACTAAAGATTGTATGTTGGTTTACCAGGCAGACAGTCTAGTACCTTTTGGATACATAGACTCGGCTTCCAATTAGACAAAGATTCTCGTAAATCTACCTCAAGATATGTGTTTACCTTGAGAGGTGGAGCCATAAGTTAGAGAAGCATCAAGCAGTCCTGCATTGCTGATTCCACCATGGAGGCCAAGTACGTGACTACTTCTAAAGCAGCCAAGAAGGCTGTTTGGCTCAAAAACTTCTTGTTGGATCAAAATATGATGCCTTTAGTTCAATCGGCTATTACACTTTATTGTGATAATAGCATAGCGGATGCAAACTCGAATGAGCCAAGAGTCCACAAGAAAAGAAAACACATTGAGCATAAGTATCATCTGATACGAGAAATTGTATAGAGGGATGATGTTGTTGTGACCAAGATTGTATCAGGGGACAACCTTGCAGATCCTTTTACAATGAGCTTACTAGTTAAGACTTTTGATACTCATATAGAGGACATAGGAGCCAGATGTATAGCAACATAGTTTTGAGTATAAGTGGGAGATTGTCATGATTGTTTACTAAAAACCATGAATTTTATTTAGTTTTAGTATTTAATTTTATTTTTAATATAATTGTTTATCCATTTTATAAGAATCTTAATAAGCAATGAATGCAATATCATTTTTTTAATGTTATGCATGAATGTCCTTTATTATGTACAGTATTTAATCTGGTGTGTAGAGTATGGCTTGCACATAAAAGACTAGATTATAGATTCTTGCAGAACTTAAGTTTTTGTTCACAGTTTAGATGGAATTGGATAAACCATCGGCACGACTGTAGCACAGAGTTTTAGTAGGCCTGTCTTGGTTACGGGAACAGATAATAGTGTCATCTATTATTCTGATTCGCTGTACTAGTATACTTTGTGTGTATTAAACATGACCATATTGGGGTAATTAATTTTATACTGACTATATTAATTAATTCTAACCCCAAGGTTATTATAAGTGCTTATTCTCTTAATCCCAAAATAATTATTATTTGAGTATATTTAATATTCGTTATTTTGATTCATTAGAGGGTGCGATCTTTT
>JAULJZ010206093.1:0-19112 GCA_032270985.1 Heliamphora pulchella
CACATTTTTTGAAAAATAATAATTTATTTTGATTAAATATTTTTTCATTTAATTAATTTAAAATTCGAAATTAATTCTCACGTTTTTTCAAAATATCCGATTTTAAAAAAATCATCTTAAACGTGATATTTTGTCAAAAATAAAATATCTAAAGTTTTATTTATTTTATTAAAATTAATTAATTAAAAAAACTTAATTTTATTTTCTATTACAAAATATTTTAATTAAAACCAAATTTTTGAATTAATTAAATTAAAAGAATAAATAAAATAGATATGCAATTATCCACGCAGTTCATATATATATAAACACAATATGCATATATTTCGATTTTATGATCCAAGTGAAACACTGAGGTGTTTCAGTCTCCCTAAAGGGAATCAGCTGTTTCACTCCTTGTTCATCTTTGATTCAGTTTTCTGATTACATCGAGCTTCCCTGATACTATCTGATATATAAATATATATTATATCAGTTATGTATATATCAAAATCAGTGCCGGGAGAGAGAAAATCACCAGTAACCACCAGCCACCGCCTGCACCACCTTGCCGCCACCTTCAGGTGGCTCCTGCCGCCTCATCCGGACTCAATTTTTGACGAGTTTTATACTGTTGGAAAGCTCTCGAAATATGAGATTTTTTTGTCAAAAAATCTGCTGAAAAATTGCCCAAAAAATAGCAAAAAATAACTATCCAAACAACAAAAAAACGTTGCTAGCTGCAACAGCATTGCACAGCCAACATCCCGAGGCTTTTTCGATCTCTTTCCGAACTCGGTTTTCAACGTACTTTACATCAAAAGAAAGCTCTCGAAAATTAATATTTTTCTATAAAAAAACTGCTCTAAAACAGCCCAAAAAACTATCAATAACACTGCCTAAAGCTGCTGCCGCCCCACCTAGCGTCGCTGCTTTTAACCGTCAACTTCCCGAGGCCGTTCTGACCTAATTCGAACTCCATTTTTGACGTATTTTATATCAAAAGAAAGCTTTCAAAAAGTACTATCTTTTTTTTAAAGAAATTACTCAAAAATAGCCCGAAAAATTGACGAAAAACAACCTAGAAGCTGCTGTCGCCGACCTCACCGTCGCTGGCTTGTTTGTCATGTGTTTGGGTTGTGATTTTGGTCCATTTTTTCTTAGTTTTTGACAGTATTTTGAGTTATATTTTACTGCTATTTTATATTTAAAAAACTTCTCAAAAAATATTCCCAAAAATGGTCCGAAAAGTTATAAAAATCGCCGCCGAACTGCCGCTGGCAACATCGTTGGAACCAGATTGTTTTGGTGATTTTTCCTTACTGTTTTGACTTGTTTTATGCTATTTTTATACATAAATACTGCAGAAAAACTCACTGAAAAAAACCATTAAAAACTTACCGCGATCTGTGGTCCGTTAAAACCCAAACCACTATCGGTGCCACCTTCGTTCTTCGTGTCCTTAGATATGTTCAATCTGTTCTTAAATATTTTAAACAGATATTTAAAAATATAAAATTAGCTATTATATCGATCATATGTCTCGAAGGCTCACATTCATTCTATCACGGTCAACCCCCGTGATTAAAAAAATAATCATCATTCACACATTCAATCAAATATAAAAAATAAACGACGATAATAAAATCGGAATTAAAACGCATGCAAAACAAAGTTAGCAACATTTCTAAAACTACCCAGCCCCGATAATTGAAAACAAAAAATAAAACAGCTTTGATACCAATTGTTGTAGGCAATACTGCCAAGATCTTTGTTTTTGCAAACGATTAACGGAAAAAAGTAACTAAACGGGCAATGGCCAAAACAAGTTCCAGATAAAACTTTTGATGATGAACGATCAAAATAAAACCCGTGCATCTGAAATTAATTTAGAAGAATACCTTTTTATCGATCAAATTTTCAACAACGATTTGAATCTGAGTTGAAGCTGCAGTCAGATCTTTTACTGTATTTTCTTATGCGATTCCCGGATATAGTGTGGGCAATAATCCTCCGAGAACTCGTATCGGCAGAACCAAGACAGCTTTATTCTTAGAAGACAAGTTATGAAACTGATTCAGCCTACTCACATATATATAGGGCTACAATAGGGACTTGGAGAGTAATTATAAGTAAGATTTCCAATGGAACACAAATATGTATGAGCGATATCTGTTATTAAGTAAACTTAATAGCGGTATCTACAATTATGAAAACCAGCAGCGAATTTTGCAATTTCTATAAAATATTGAATTACAGTTCACATCACTAAAGAACTATAATTGCACTCTGACCCATAATCTCAAGACCATATAACATTGAGCTCCTGTTATTAAATGCTTCCTATTTCTTCCCACGTTAATATTCTTGATACTCGCCAATTAAATTTAATTACTAACAATTTAATTTAATCGGCATCTAGATATTTCTTAAGCCCTTCCGCTTAACTTAAGGAGCTTGGGGGTTGATGTTTGGGAAGAGTTAATTAAAATTTTGTGATATTAAGCTAGTTATGGGAGTTTTGGTATTGATAGATATTGAGATTAGTTTTGATTTTGAAAACCTAGCAAAATAGTGGAGTTGAGATTTGGGTTTCGATGTATTAATGGAATTAAATGAGAAATTGAAAAATGAATTGAGTTAATTAGAGTTGTGTGTGTTGACATATGATGAGGTTGTTGTGAATTGTAAAACCTAGTTTAATTGGGGAAAAAGTTAGAGATTGTGGGCTTGATATATATATTGAGAGGTTTTGGAATGAGTTTTGATTATAATTTAGTGGTTAAAGTTGTTTTTAATAACGTTTTATACCCTAGAACTCATTTTCTTGAGGAAAAGTTTTGTTTGGAACTTGGGCTTTAAAAGTAGGATGTTGCTGGTTTGGTCTCGGGTAAGGGACCGCTCGAGCAAACCCATGACTGCTCGAGCAGTCTACTACCTGAGAGTGAGTATTTTGTCTCGACCAAATGGCCGCTCGAGTAGTAGTGGGTCTGCTAGAGCGGACTCACCTGGGATGGGTACATACTTTTATTTCTTTAAATAAAAGTATCATTTTCATCCTGGTTTTGCTCCAGGATCCTGTTGTGTTCAAGTTGAAGCCACGAAAATCTTTTTTTATATGATTTAATTCTCTTTTCGAAAATCGTTTTGATTTAAATGGTTTGGTGTGGAGGAATGGATGCAAAGTGGGTTTTCCTTAAAAGTTTTTCTTGTGGAATTCGGTTTATCATAGTGGGTTCCCATGGGGCGGTTTCACGTACCTTGGATTTTGTGGGTTTGATGTGAGATGATGATCATATGGAGTAAATTGGACTTTTAGTACCTTGGATTTTGTAGGTTGGATGTGAGATAGTGATTATATGGAGTACATTGGAGTTTTAGTTATAATAAAACATTGAAGATTTGAGGCCTAGTTAGGGATCTTATTTGGATATAAAAATTGGGTTTCGGTGGGAACCTAAGTAATTAGGAGTTTTGTTTGAAATCATATTTATTTTTAATATAAAGGACTAAACCCATGTTTGGAACTCAGTTGGAGGTTCGCATTGAATTGGAATTCGACTTGAGCGTTGGTATTGATTCTAATTCTTGAAAAATGTTAGCTTTTTAAATAATTGAAAAAATTATGATCGAATTAGAGTTTTCTGCACAAAATCATGTTAAATATGATACTTATGAAATTCTCCATTGATTGTTGTGTTTTAGATCAATTAACATGTGGTAGTTGCATGATATAATTAGGGTAAAAACCAAATGATGGTCGAGGAACCAATATTATTGATGGTTATTGTGATAATCAAATTGTGGCCATGTAGTAAATATATGTGCAATTAGAAGAAAACCATATTAATGGTTGAAGGACCTATAGTATTAATAATATATTGTACATATATATTGAGATGGTTATGAAATTAATTTAAACTTATATTGCTTTACGATGAAAAATCAAAAACTTGCACAAAATGGATACCCTATCCTTCGGTTAATTCCGTAAAAGAGTGCACTGTCGCCACTGCCGCTACCACCACTGCCCCCGCCGCTACCTCCACAGCTCCACTACCACCGCCATCTCTACCACCAACGTCAATCCCTTTATCACCTCACTATTACTACTGTCGTCGCCGCCGCCACCACTACCAACACCACTATTTTCGCTACCATTACAATCACCATTACTACTGTCGATGTCAACACCATCACTACCACCGCTGCTATCGTTATTGCTACTGCTATCGTTATTGCTACTGTCCCTGACACTAATAATGACTTTCCTCAATTTTTTAGTCAATTTTGGTCTTATAATGTTTAATATTTTATATTTTTATCAAATCAAATAGTGAAAAAGAAATAAAATATTTTATATCACGGAGCCTTAATTGTAACATTTTTTTCATCTCAAATCACATTTTTGCATTTAATAAATTTAACAAAATAAAATCTCAAATAATTTTATTTAGATTTTTGGATTAAAAAATTAATATTCAAGAAGATTAAAATTTTTATTAACAACATTTCACAATAATATATGAAATTAAAAATTAAAATGAAACAATAAAAGTAAAGTTCTTTGCATGATTTAATTTTATCTTAACACCAAATTTATATGAACGTACAAGATTAATGCATAAAAGTACAAGGTATATAATGGATGTGATTGGTCAAAAGAAAAAAACAATACGAGTGTAATTAGAACTGCCCACACCCAAGTTGCCAATATCCCTCCACCACTATTTGTTTGATATTCTTGTGGAATGTTTAATTTAAAAACACTTAATTTGGGTCTCTCTCTATCTGTCTGTTTGGTGGAATGATTTATTTGATTTAATTTGGGTCTCTCTCTATTTCTTTGTGTTTGGTAGGATGATTGGAGTTATCTTGTTATTGTAAAGATCTCGTGGTATTTCTTATGATTTGAAAGGTTCAAATTGTAGATTTTATTGATTATATTACTCATGCCAAAAATTAGATTTTTTGAACATTGTTAGCTACATGATCTGATAACATTTGTTTTTAAAAATTAAATGACTAATATAATTTTTTAGAATAAATAGTTAAAAAAATGTGATCAATTCATGTAGCTAATAATGTCCAAAAAAATCTATTTTTTATGTGAATAGTGTAGTCAATTAAATCTACAAAATGAATAATTTAGATTACGAAACAATGTAAAAATTTATTATCACTCATCGCAAAAACTGTGCTACCCTGTTCTTGTTAGGAATTTTTTAGTTTTGATTCCTTGGTGCTATCCATTCCTATATATATTATTGGGAGCTTTTAAGTTCTGATTCCATGGTTCTTAGATACATTACTTTTCAACTTCAAGAAATCACAACCATTAAAAAAGAAACACATCTTAAATAAAAAAAATGTAGTTTTCATGATATTTAAGTGTAGTGGTTCAGAAATTCTGTTTTTTTTTAAAAAAAAAGTCGTTAATTTGCATTAGTTGTATGGAAAAAAACTTTTATATATTTAGTAATGGTATAAATTAATTTTACCTTTTTCTTGTTAAAATTTTATTATGATGCACAATGATATGCCAATGTTAGTAAGATAGAATTTTACAAGTAAACTCATTGCAATAAAAGAATTTGGACGTCAAAACGTGCTGAGGATAAATATGCCAGTCTTTTTTAACATTTTAATTTTTCTTTACTCATCATCTAGGTATTTATTGTTTGTTGGGTTGTGTCTTGTATTCTACATGTTCTATGTTTATTATATTATTTTTGATTTATATATAATTGAATTGGGATGAAATTAAAAACCCACTAGAAATTATGTATAGGGTTATAATAATATGGGCTCGTAGATTTTAGGGTTTTGATGTGTGTATATGCCTATAAATAGGACACTAGTGGAATCTTAGGGTTTAAGTTCGTGAGACAGAAAATTGAGAAGTTAGCTTGTAGAGAGAAGGGATACGAATTTTATACTCTTTCACATTCGACATAGTGAAATATTTTCTCTCTCGCTCGTAAACGTAGGCTAATGTAGGCTGAACCACGTAAATTCTCGATGTTGATTATTTTTTTTTGGTTGTGCGTAAATTTCTTTCGTTCGCATTCGAAAATTAGTATTCAAATCTCAACAAGTGGTATCAGAGCAAACAGTAGGCGATTCAAAGATGTGGTAGGTGTTCGGAACAATGTATGCTTTTTTGATTTCGTATCGTATAAATTAAAAATTCTTTTTAATTTGCACAAAAAAATTAAAAAAAAAGGAAATAAAATTGGTGCGGCGGACTGCTGGAAAATCTGATCAGCGGTAAAGAAAAATTCGAAGCAGCAACGAGTCTTCGGCCCAGGGTAATTGTTTTTGCACGGGATGTGTTTGTGAGAGCACATAATTTAAAGGATTAAAAATTCCAATTAAGTGGTGAACAAGACGCACAGTAATTCCAACGAAAAAGAGGTACCGTTTAAGTTGATTTCAATTAGCTTGTAATGTTGGGATTTGGTACTCGATGCTTCATCTGATCAGAGAGTAGATTCCCAATTCCATTCACATTTATTAGTTTGGAAAGTAATTGGAGAATAGAAGCAGCAAAAGTTGCACCATTCTAACATTGGGGTGTCATCCAGTGTGACTCAAGTTTAAGGATCAATGGTTTAAAATTATTTTGTTATATTGACTCGAATACATAGCAAAATAATTTAAGGAGAAGATGTCTCCGAAGATTTTTTGGTGCTGTAAATTCATCAGTACGGTTAGACTTTTCAGTTTTTGCACCGTTTGATTGGATTAGACAAATCATCTTAAATTGAGATTGATCAGGTGTAATCGGATATAATTAGGAGCAATTAAGTACAATCAGAGTTAATTTGGGTTGCGTGGCACAAGATTTACACATATCAGGTATTATGATGAGTTTAGATTGTAGGGGATTGTTAAACATAAATTTAATGGCGTTGAAGAGTTCGGGCTTCGTCAATGAACTTTTTAACGGCAACAACGATTTCACCATATGGCAGTAATGGGTGAAGAATATTTTGACGTGTGAAGGACTAATTCAGGCTCTCAAGAAGAAGTCAGAAAAATCAGAAACGATGAAGGATGTAGAGTGGGAAGAGATGCGGAATTTGGCGAACAGTACGATCCAATTGTATCTTGAGAATAACACTCTTCGGGAAGTCATCAACAAAAATGATCCGGCGAAACTCTATGTTAAGTTGGATAGCAGGTATAAGTCCAAGATATTGACGAATTGACTGTCTTTAAATAAACAGTTATATGTACTTCAGATGATAGAAGAAGCGAACTTTATGGAGTACTTGGACAAGTTCAACAGGATACTGACGGAATTGAATTATATCAGCATAAAGATTGAAGATGAGTGTGGCACTGGGATTTTGGGGTTTTGAAAATGGTCAAAAATATGGGATTCAAAAGATATTTAAAAAATATTTTAACACCTTGAAAATCAAATTTTGAAAATCCATTTTTGTTGAAAATAGAGTCGCCACTTGGTTTTTGAAAAAAACCAAGAAAAACAAAAATGACTATTAATTTTTAAAATGTTTAATCAGAGAAAAAGGGTTCGGGGGTTAAGGTAGAAATCGGGGAATGTGTTAGGCACCTCGTTCGCCCAATCGTAAGGTTGACCTCTACTAATTATCGTTGGTTCTTTAATAGAATTTCTCAAATGCATACAAATAAAGAAAGTGGAGGTAAAAAGAGAATATCCAAAATTAAATATAAAAAATATATAAGATATGTATATGAAACACTAAAATAAAACGAATAAAAAGGCAAAATCCTAAGTTATATAGTATGCAATTCTAACTAAAGGATACATAGAGCACTTTCACATACAATTTCACCAAAATAAACTAAACTATCATGATTTAAATAAAAGAACAAAAATATACTAGAAATTGCTAAAATTACCTAAACATGAGTTGCTAACAAAATAAGCTAAACTATTCTAAACATTATTTCAAATTAACTAAAAATATGCATATTATCAAAACAAACTAGATTAGCATTAACATGATGAATATTTAAAAGAAATACTAAATATAAAATAAAAGATGCAAAAAAAAATTCTATATTAAAAAGAGAGTTTACTAACAAAGTAATTTAAAATAAGAATTTTATGACAAAAGAGAACTTAAAGATTTAAAGGAAAAGAAAAATAGAGAAAAAGTTTATAAAAGAAAAATTATACTAAAATAAAAAGGTTAGAAAATGCTAGTAATAAAAGAAAATCTAATTATTCATATTTCTATATTTTAAAAGAAAATAAAAAAAAGAAAACAAAAGAAAATTAAACTACTATGAAAAGAGAAAACTATATTAACATAAAATAAATAAAAACAAACTTAAGAGACTTTTCGTAATTTTTAAATTTAATAAAATGAAAAGAAAGTACTATTAAACAGAAAAAAAAATAATGCTAACATTAAAAAAGAAAATGACAAAAGAAAAGAAAAATAAAACTAATAATAAAGAGAAAAAGTAAATAAAAGAAAATGCTAATAAAGGAAATTACATTAATACTAAAAGAAGAAAAAAAGAAAATAAAAATAAAATTATTAAAAGAACATTAAGCTAATGCTAAAAGAAAAACAACATTAAACTAATATTACAAGAGAAAAAAAAGAAAAAGAAAATAAATGCTAATAAAGAAACATTAAACTAATGCTAATAATAAAAAAAAAGAATATTAAACTAAAAAAAAGGAAAAAAATAAAAAGAAATGAGCACAACTATTTAATTAGAAGATATGAATGTAATGCTGACAATTACATTCACATAATTTAAGTACCTTGATTATAACAATTAACAACATTAACAAATTGTAATTGTCAAAAATAATAGCACTAATTAATGAATTAATAAAAAAAATGACAATGTGCTAAGTGTGAAATGTGGTTGAATTAACAACCAAAAAAAAAAAAAAGAAGTAACCAAATTACATAAAACAAATCAAATGATAAGCAAGATTAACTATATAAATGAAAGAAACGTGCGAATTGAAATTGAATTTAACCCGATCACTCCAAAAGAGAGAGAATGGAGTTAGAAGGATTGGGAATCCAAACAAGGTACCTGGATTGCTAAGGAATTCTCGAGTCGAGGAATGGGACCAACGATCCAATCCTCAAGATCCAAGTTAGGGTTTCAATGTTGGCGTCAGAGGTTCGGCTCTCGGTACTTTGGCAGGATTTTGGCGCCGGGGCTTGGGATTGCTCGGCAACTCGGGAGAGCTTCTCTCTCTAAAATTCTATCCTGAAAACGTACGCTGGGGTACGGTATTTATAAAATTCTTCAACCAGTGAGATGCTGATACATTTTGGGACATGTCAGGCCATTTAAAGTTGGCGGTTGCCACAATGCGAGTTGGCAGTCGCTATGTTGGAGGTGGCGGTTGCCACTTTTGGCTAGGGTTTTCAAGAAATTCTATTGGTGGTCGCCACAATAAACATGGCGGTTGCCACATTGAATGAAACTTTCCAAAAGGTTTTATTAGCGATCGCCATATTGGAATTGGTGGTTTAATATAATTTCATTGGTTTGAAAGTTTTGATGATTTAGATTCCATTACCGAGCTTGGATCATTTTTTGAGGATCGTACTAATGCACTATTTCAACTGTTTTCATAATCGAATTTACCTAAGATTGGGTAGGGTCAAATTGAGGTGTCTACAATGAGAATAAAGCAATTCTCCTGTTGGTTTCCTTACCTTCATCATACGAGCATCTAAGGACTACACTAATATTTGAGAAGCATACCCTTGATATAGATGATGTTGTTCCTGCTCTCATATCTTATGAGATGTTGAAGAAGAGGGAGAGTGACAGATCACAGAGAAAGGGCATCATGGTTACATCAGACAGTGGGGAAGTCAGAGGCAGTGCGATAGTGAGGCAGGAAGGGTTCAAGAAGAAATGTCGTTCTAAGTCGAATGGTTACAAAGGGAAGTGCTACTATTGTGACAAGGAAGGTCATCTAAAGATGAATTGTCTAAAGTACAAGGCGGATAAAGGGAAAAAACAATCATCAGAGTCAACAGTTACAAAGGGCTCTGATTATGAAGAATCAAAGGTGCTCACAGTTACTTCAGGTACGGGAAAATCAGATTGAATATTAGATTCTCGATGTTCGTTCTACATGTGTGTAGTCAGAGATTATTTTGATACGTAACATTCATGCGATGGGGTTACTGTCAGGATGACAAACAATGCAGCGAGCAGAATTATCGATAGAGGGACAGTGCGGTTTTGCAAGCTTGATGGGACCATTTTGATATTGACTGGGGTTAGACATGTGCCGAATCTAAGAAAGAATTTGATTTCTCTGGGAATGCTGGATTCGAGAGGTTGCGGGTTGTGATGCCCCGTCCTCCGGGCACGTCGGGACATACGTAACTATAAATAAGAAAAATATTCTAGCCGAGCATTCATATTACATATGATAATTACTACATCACTAACGGTTCAGAATTTGTTCAAACTATTTCATGGTTACAGTCATCTAGAAAACTTAACAAAAGTTACATTATGTCTGTAAAAAACTGAACAAAAAGATCAAAAAGTAAATATCCTAGTTCTTCAAGCGCATTGTTGGGATCTGTTAGCTCCTACCACTCTCCCTCTTCCCCAAAATCTTCTTTTTCGATGAACCCGCCTTCTTCAAATGGTTCTCCTTCTTTACCTGTGGCACGGATACCATTAGCCGGAGCCCAAAAGAAAATTTCCTAAACCGTTTAACAAACTCACAACAAAATATCCTACAATACATATCGTATAATACCCAATACAATTTTTAAGGGCAAAGGGATAGATAATTTATCATTTTTAGCAGGGCAAGCACATATAAGAATAATTGTGCGAGTGCGTGATGCAGATGAATGCCATGCAGTAGCTCAACCCAACGTATATCCAGGACAATATCAGGACTTCCACGTTGGGAATTACAGAGTAGACTTGATGGACCTGATCCCCGAACCTATCCTCGCCTCGTTGCGAAAGGTAAACCCTCGTCATGGCTACATGCCTTAGCCGTTTTACGCAATGGAAACGGCGTAGGGACTGGCCTTTATCCAATTTTACCCATCTTTATTTCAGGCCAACCAATCCCACCTTAAGGACCAGGATACTCATTAGGTGTCAACCCAAAGTCTAATTAAAGCTAGTGACAAACCCATGGTGCCTAATCTCCCTTTTTAAAATAAACAATCTCCCAATTAAATTTCAAATATGGCAACCAGGGTTGCCCTAAATTCACAACCACAGAAAAAATGATTTCATATCACCCAACCCAATTTGAAAAGTACGAAGGGACTCCAATAACTCAAGATGAAATATGGAAATGCTCATGATGTGCAATATTCTTTTCGTGAGCAATTAATTATAGCATGGCATATAAATACGGTATGGCACGAGGTACAACTTGTTAAACCATCAAGTACAAGCATGCGAAGCATAACCGTAATTTATGTGACATAGAGTCGAACTATCAGCATGAGTTCACTTCATCACAATTATCATTTTCATTCACTAATTACTCACAAAGTTCATATAAAGTCTATATACTCAAGTTTCACAAAATAACACGCCATTCGGGTACTTAGCAAATTTTATGTAAATGTTCAATTGCTAGTTTTTAAGTTGCAACTGTATTTTGAAATACTCAGACATTGATTTAATTTCTGATATTTGAGCAACAATTAGATAAAAATATTTTTTACAACTTTCATTTTTAGTACTAAGGTTATATCATAGGGAAAAAGGTCATTTGATTTAATTTAGGAAAAACCATTCAGCACTTTACAGAGAAAAGTAAAAAATTTAGGCCTCTGTTGGCCACGGTTTTGGGGCATCAATTCAAGGGCTAGGGCTCTGATTTTTGGTGAGGTTTTATTTTAAAATGTCCCCTACATGTTTCATGTTTTGTGCTAGGGTAAGCTGTTTGGAAAATGTTTGAGAATTTGGCTAATTTATAAAAAGGGTTTAGTCAGTCTAAAAAGGGTCTGCAGAATGAGTTCTTAACAGAGAATGCTCAAAATCTTTAGGGTATCATCCGAGAGTATTTTGGGCTACTTTAGGTTCAGTATTTAGTTTAATATGTTAGCAACATTTTTCATATTTACCACTTTTGGATTTAGCTTCTAAAAACTTAGAGTTTTGGTCTCCCAAAATGTGTGACAGAGGGCTCTGTTAGCCACTGAAACAAAATAGTGACTTTGGGAAGTATTTTGACCTACTAAGACTTCATATGTTTGGCTCATATTTGGTGGCCAGTAAGAAACGTATGCCCTCTACAAGTTTTTTGTTTTGACCCAAGCTCGGTTCTCACTCTAATTTAGGAGTTTTAGGTCTGAAACTCGGAGTGGTCAAGATCTAACACTCTTTAGCAAAAATGGTATATCTGGAGTTCTACTCAAGGAAATCACTTCAAACCAATTTTTTATGAAAGATAACTCAAAAAGATAGGTCTGGACATAAAGTTCATGTTTAGATCATTTTTCTACAATTAGTTATGATGTTTTAAAGTTCGTGACAGAAAGTAGGTAAGCCTAGAAGATTAGGTTACTTAGGGTTTTAATAGCTTAGCTCATGCGGTGTTCATTTTTTATGTGTTTACTTTGCATGTATGTCATAAACTCATATAAACCAAACTCCAGAACATATTTAAGCCATAAAACTAAAAAATATACACATATAAGCATATGCAAGGCTTGTTCATACACAAACAATCCATAAACTACTCATACGATGTCTTTTTGAGTTATTCTTTGTTTATTATCTTTAGGGTTGATTATGGAGATAGATTGAGAGCTATTTCATGAGAGTATATCAGAAGGCTTTAGAGAATTTACTTACCTCTTTTGATGCTTAAAAGATTGAGGAAGAATGATACTTAACTTTGTAGTTTGCTCTTTGATCATTTCCTCCTTTTTCTTTCTTCCTTCTCTCTTCTTCTCTCCTTCTTCTTTGAAAATACTTAGAATTTTTTGGTCTCTCACTCACTCACCCTCTCAGCTGAACCATATGAAGGAGAGTGGGTGTTTGGGTGTGTTTTTATTATGAAAATTATAATGGAGAGTAATTATTGCAAATAGTAAAAATTTATATTTTTCTAAATTCGTATTGGTTGCATGGGAGGTGAGAGTTATTTGAGAGAGATATATATTAGATTTTTACAGGTGGGATTCGGCCATGGCAGGTTTTGGGGCAGACCAAAATTGTTTTTGTATTAAATTGGAGTTTAATTTGAGTTTTGGTATAATTTTGTGAAAGAAAATGTATAAAATATTAATTTTATGTATCTTTTTGGTGCCTAAACCTACTAAAACATATTATATTAATGTGTTTATAGTTAATTTAGTCTTTTCATGATTTATCATAATTTTGATAATAATTAATTAAATAAGTATAGGCTTTTAAGTTAAATTAAGTTAATACGATTAGAATTAACTTTTTAACTTCTTCACTGTGTAGAGATTTTAAATAATTATTTATTTATTTTTTTTGAATTATATCATTATATTATTATGTATATTACCTGTATAAAAAGGTATTAAGTCTAAATAATGATTAATTTATGCACATTTTTCTCATTTTTAAGCTTAACAATGCAAAAAGTAGCTTTTTGGGCAAATATCCCTAGGTGGCCGACCATGCAATGGCAATTTGGTTATTTTTATTGTTATTTTGTCTTCTATTAATTAAATATATATAAATATCTAATTTTGGGTATCCATGTATCAAATTTTAGATTTTTAGGACTTTTTGCTATACTAGGGGTAAAATAATCATTTTACTCTAATTATGAGAATTGTTTTCATTTTTAATTTTATATTTTATGTTATTTACTTAATTTAAACTGTTTCGGAACTTTTCTAAGTATTAGAATTTTGCCTCTGAGTATTCAATCTTTTTAGAATTTTCAGGTCAAATTCGAGTTTTGGGTTAATTAGTGTTTTTTTCATTCATATAGCAACCTAGGTTTTCATTTGTCTATCCGTCGCTAATACTAGAGTTTGAGTCGGGTTGTTACATGGGTTCTCATATGGAGGTGAAGTTATTTGGGTTTCAAAGGGAAATGTTAGCCCAAGGGTTTTTTATTTTGATTTTAATAATTTTCATAAATTTATTTTCAAAAAATAAATAGTTTTAAAATGATAATATTTTATATTTTCAAAAAGAAAGTGTTAACACATTTTGAATATTTGAGTTGACACCTTTAGCCAAAAGAAATGACTCAATTCTCAAAAGGATTAAAACACTTACACATTCTTGAAAGAGAATATTTTGCATTAAACCCAATTGAAATTTAAGTCAAACATTTTTAAGGCAAAGTATACTTGAAGCATAGCAAGCCGGTCAATACATTCGAATAAATAGTTTGACACCCTAACAGTTTTATGAAATTGCTTTCAGGTATCAAAAGTTAGTGTCGACACAAATAAGTTTTGTGTCAACACAAAAGAGTCGAAGCTCTCAAGACTCAAAATGAGTCGACACAAATTGACTTTGTGACAACACAAATGTGGTTCTCACTTTTGGTATTCGGTCATTTGAGTCGACACAAAAAAACCGAGGCGACCTGTAGATTTTAGGTATCGACACAAAATAGAAAATGAGTCGACACAAAATAGAAAATGAGTCGACACAAAAGTCTCGAGCCCACCTAAAGAATTTTGGTGTCGACACCAAAGTTCAAAAGTGTCGACATAAATATATCGAGGGTTCTTGCAGAATTTAGTGTCGACACCAAAGATCAATTGAGTCAACACAAAGTGCCTCTTCTTGAATTCTGAAGTTCAAATGAGTCGACAGCAGATCCAAATGTGTCAACACCGTTGTACTGGTGAGAAAGCTTGCAGAAATTGTGTCAACCCCTCAGAAGTAATGTGTCGACCCAACCACTTAAAGTATCCTGCCCTAAACTTGTTGTGTCCACACCAAAGGCGTTTGTGTAGGCACCTGCGATGCAGATTCAAATGCACATGTGATGCAGATTCAAATTCACGGCAGACCCCAATGGTTGGATTTCTGGCATTTATTGCTCCCACCTACCTCCAATGGTCATGAATGCTCAAAAGCTTATATAAGGAGTAACTTCTCAGCATATAATCTCTATGGAGATCTACAATCACTGTTCTATTACTTGAATCAATTTCATTACTCTCAAGCTCACATTTATTGCTGAAGCTCCTGCTCTTGCTCCTCATCTCTCTTTACCTTCTTATTTATTGTAATTCAATTTTTGTAAAGAGAGTGAGTGTTACTTATTAATTCTCTCATTTATTGTATTAAAGGATGAGTCACCCTTTATCTTTTGAGTAAGTGAGTGAATCTTATCAAAGAAGAGTTCAATAAAGATTAAAAGAAAATATAGGCTTGTTTTTATAGAATTTTCTTGAAGCTGTGATAGGCTTTTGAATGTGCCCGTAAATATTTAGATAACTCAAGCGAAGTTTTGATGTTGTAAAGACTTGGAATGCACCCGTGAATCATTCTCTATAGTGAAAATACTCAAAGGGTAACTTGAGGAGTGGACGTAGGCTTGGAAGAAGTCGACCCACTATAAAATCCTTGGTGTCTGGTTCTATCTCTTTATCCCTAACCTTTTTCATATTTGCATTGCTTTAATCCTTACTTATTTTGCTATAATTGTTTGCAATATCAAAAAGTTTTAAATATTGTTATTATTTTTTAAGACCCAATTCACTCCTCCTCTTGGGTTGTCTAGAATTAACAATTGGTATCAGAGCTTGAGCTCTTATTTTTTACTTAACCATCTAAGAGTTTTTTATGGCAACCACTAGTATCGGACCTATCCAATCCGAAGGTCAGTCAACCAATTGACCTCCCTTGTTCAATGGAATAAATTACAATTATTGAAATGTTAGAATGAGAATCTACATTCAAGCTATAGACTATGACCTTTGGTGGGTTATTATAAATGGACCCAAAAGACCCACCAAAACTGTTGAAAGGGTTGCCGTCCCTAAACCTGAGGCTGAATGGACTGAAAATGATATTAAAGAAATTCAAAAGAACGCTAAAGCCATGAATCTTCTATATTGATCACTTGACCCAAATGAGTTCAATAGGATTTCAACATATGACACCGCAAAAGAAATATGAGACAGACTTGAAGTTACCCATGAGAGTACTAATCAAGTGAAAGAGTCCAAAATAAATCTGCTTGTACATAACTATGAATTATTCAAAATGAAGTATGATAAAATCTTTTTTGATATGTTTACTCGCTTCACTGATATTATTAATGGACTAAAATCTCTTGACAAGATTTATACAAATGCAGAAATAGTGAGAAAAATTCTTAGGTGTATGCCTAAGAGTTCGGAAGCTACAATCACAGCTATTCAAGAAGCCAAAGACCTCAACACGCTCAGTTTAGAAGAACTCTTTGCTTCTCTCATGACTCATGAGATGAACATAAAGATAGACGATGAGGATGACAACAAAAAGAAGAAAGGCAACACCTTCAAATCCTTAACACATGACGAAGAATCTAAGGAAGACTCCTCAAGTGATGAGAATGAAGACATAGTCCGCATCACAAAGAAATTCAAAAGGTTTCTTAAAAATAAGAAACAAAGAGGAAGAAAGTTCTTCAAGAAGGAAGGACACCGAGGCAAGCCTACCAAATTCAAAGGCGACTTAAGCAAATTCAAGAACGACTTCAAGAAAGAAAAAATCATCTGCTATGAGTGTAAAAAGCCTGGACACGTCAAAGCTGAATGTTCTTAGCTCAAAAAGCAATTCAAAAAGGGCTTTAAGAAAGCCATGATAACTGCATGGGGCGAAAGTGATGACAACAGCTCTGAGGATGAAAAGGAAGAAAACGAAGTAGCTAATCTATGCCTCATGGCTAGAGAAGATGATGAGGTAATTCCTAACCTTTTTTCCTTAGATGAATTGCAAAGTGCATTTGAAGATTTACATGATGAATTGAGAAAAATAGGTACAAAGAATTCTATTTTGAAAAAATTAGTTCTTTTCTCCACAACTGAAATTGAAACTTTAAATAGTAAAAAATCTGTTTTGACAAAATGAGTTTCTGTTTTGAAGAATGAAAACAAGGTTTTGAGTGAAAAAGTTGAGAACCTTGCAAAAATTATTTACAAGTTCACTCAAGTAAAGAACAACTTGAATAAACTTTTTAGCATGCAAAAATGTGTTTTTGAAAAAACTGGAATCGGGTATAAACCCAAGAAGAAACAAAAGTTCTTAAGTAATATTTTTGTCAAAGTATTCTCTAATCATACAAATGCCATCTATTTTCACTGCTATGAGAATGGACACACTGTCACACACTGTCCACACAGAAAATACTCAAATAATTATGTTGAGAAGACTTGGGTTCCTAAAGGAATACATCCTCAAGGAACTAACACCAAAGGACCCAAGAAAATTTGGGTACCAAAAATTAAAACTTAATTCTCCTTGTATGTATGTCTCAAATTCTCATTCAAGGAAGAGATGTGGTATCTCGATAGCGCTTGCTCAATATACATGACAGAAGACCAATCGATATTTGTATCTCTCAAACCAAAAGATGGCGAATTTGTGACTTTTGGAGACAATAGCAAAGGAAAAATTATAGGAATTGGCTGTATTGGTAAAATTCATTTCCCTTCTATTGAAAATGTTTTACTTGTTGAAGGTTTGAAACATAACTTTTTTAGCATAGCCAACTTTGTGACAAAGGACATAAGGTTGTTTTTTATCATGCTTAGTGTGTTATTAAAGATTCAACCAATAACAAAGTTATCTTTGAAGGTCAAAGACATGAAAATGTTTATACATTTATTCTCAATGATCTTTTTAAGAATGACACCAAGTACTTAGCCGCCTTGAATGATAATAGTTGGCTGTGGCATAGAAGGCTTGGACATGTACACATGAACTTGATTTCCAAACTTTTAAAAAAGAAATTGGTGATTAGTTTACCCCAAATCAAATTTAAAAAAGATAAAGTGTGTGATGCATGTCAACAAGGCAAACAAGTTAGAATTTCTTTTCATTCAAAAAATAAAATTTCAACTTCTAGGCCCCTACAACTATTGCACATGGACTTATTTTGTCCAACAAGGACTTTAAGCCTTGGAGGCTAGAGATATGCTTTTATTATTGTTGATGATTTCTCTAGATACACTTGGGTGCTATTCTTAGCTCATAACGATGAAACCTTTGCCTCTTTTCCAAAACTGTCTCGGAGAGTTCAAAATGAAAAAAGATTTTCAAATTACAAGTATCCAAAATGATCATGGTAGAGAATTTAAAAATAAAGATTTTGAAAAGTTTTACGATGAAAATGGTATTAACCATAATTTCTCTGCTCCTAGAAGCCCTTAACAAAATAGAATTGTTGAGAGCAAGAATAGGACATTGGAAGAAATAGCTAGAACCATACTTTGTGAAAATACTCTACCACGATACTTTTTGGCCGAGGTTGTCAATACTGCTTGTTTTTATCATAAATAGAGCTATGATAAGAGTTTCTCTCAAGAAAATCTCATATGAGCTATGGAATAGAAGAAAACATAACATAAGTTATTTTCGCGCTTTTTGGTGTAAACGTTTTGTTTTAAACAATAACAAAGAACTTTTGGGCAAGTTCAACGCAAAATCTGATGAAATAATTTTCTTAGAATATTCTATATCTAGTAAAGCATATAGAGTGTTCATCAAAAGGACTCTAGTTATTGAAAAATCTATATATGTTGTTTTTGATGAAGCTAACCTTGGTTCTTGAAAGAATTTTTGTGAAGATAACTTATTAGTTATAGAAAAAGGTGTTGAAGATATCTTCATCAAAGAAAAAGAAGATCCAAATCAAGAGGAAGGCTCAAATCCGTAATAAAATGCAGTCCAACAAGTTGCTAAATCTTCTAGTCTAGAAAATTCTGATTTACCTAAAGAGTAGAGGTATGCTCATGGTCACCTAACAAATCTCATCATTGGTGATCCATCACAAGGTATCAAAACTCGATCTTCTTTACATAATATTTGTGGTAATTTAGCATTTCCTTCCCAGACTAAAGCAAAACATTTTGAGAAAGCCGAAAATGATGGGTTTTAGATCTTGGCTATGCAAAAATGGCTCAACCAATTTGAAAGAAACAAGGTTTGGACTTTAGTCC
>JAULJZ010206104.1:0-19112 GCA_032270985.1 Heliamphora pulchella
CATTATTTGTTTGTATGTTGATGATATACTAATCTTGGGTAGTAATAATTCTATGATTAAAACTACTAAGAATATGTTAAATGAGAGATTTGATATGAAAAATATGAAAATAGCAGATGTTAGATTAGAAATGAAAATCACAAAAATATCTAATGGATATGTCTTATCTCAGTCCCATTATGTTGAAAAAATTCTTGAGAAATTTGATAAGGGTGATACTCGTATTGCAAGGACACTTGTAGATATAAATCTACATCTGTCTAAAAATACAGATAAAGACATATCACAATTAGAATATTCCCATATCATTGGGAGTCTCATGTACTTAATGAATTATACGAGACCTGACTTGGTATATGCTGTGAGCAAATTGAGCAAGTATACTTGTAACCCTGGGATTGACCATTGGCACGCAATCATAAGGGTACTAAGATATTTAAGATACACCCAAAACTATGAATTGTACTACTCTCGATGGTAACCCAATCTAGTTGACTGGAGATCTCAAGATCTAGGTTCAAATGGACAACCGAATTGTGAGTGACTAAGTATAATCACTGTAGAGATAAAATCTTTTACCCATTCCTATAATAGTACAGTGATACTTATAACATTATTAGGCTAAGCTATGCTTTTAATGGTTCTTATACTTTAAAAATCAAGTGAGGTATGGTAGGATACTCTTAATAAGAATCACCTATATGAGTAAGAAGGGACTACTTCTGTGAGAATACTAAGGCTACATTCTCTAACAGCACTCATAAAATCAGGATTTGTCTAGGGTCAAAATGGGCACAACCGTAAGAACCTAGCTCTGTTTAGAAAAAAATTATGTGTAAACTCTATTGTATTAGCTTACGCAAATAGCTGAACAGTTCAAGGCATCGCGTCCACTGATTAGCCAGTAAGTCCGATAGTTTTTCACAAGGAAATGTTCAAAACCAAATTCTACCTATTCTAAGCAGAATTTTTCTTATTAAACTTTCTCTGTGTCGGCATCTTGTTGCATATTTTTTTCGTCAAATTCCATTCACGCGAGGGATTGTTGGGAAAAAATAAATTTTAAAAATTAGAACATGATTTTAGCTAACTTTAAAACTAATTATCTTTGTATTGGATTAATTTTTTTTTGATGATTTGAAATTCTAATTTGTTTATCTCCATAAGTAGAGTAATAATGAATTTTGTGACATTCAAAACTGCTAATAGGTAAATGAGAAATTAACTCCAAAAGTGACCATGAAAGTTGGCAAAATTGTGTTAACTAAGTCCTATCCCACATTGGTTGG
This sequence comes from Heliamphora pulchella, assembly GCA_032270985.1. NCBI lineage: Eukaryota > Viridiplantae > Streptophyta > Magnoliopsida > Ericales > Sarraceniaceae > Heliamphora > Heliamphora pulchella. Next base: position 1,290 of record JAULJZ010206104.1, read on the forward strand.
GAGAGAAAAGGATGATTGTTCAATTCAATATAAATGAGTTTTCAATCCCACATTGGTTGAAAAAAACATGTGTGAGTGGCTGATATAGGCCAAGTCGAACCTAATGGGTGTACCCATTAGGGGTATCCAGTTTTGTGGACGGGAAAAAATCTACCAAACGGTGAGTTCGACTCGAACCCCACACACGCGCACGCGCACGCCACTGCCACCGCCCGCTCGACCGGCCGTGCCGAGCCTGTTCAGGCTCGGGTTCGGGTCCGGGGGTTGACCCTTATCTTTTTGCAGAAAATTTTTTTAATTAAAATTTTGAATTTAACATTTCAATTATTTAAATTTTAAATTAATAGTTATCGTTTAATCCGAACCGTTGGAAAAGTTTGGTTTAATTCGAACCGTTGAAAGGGTTCGGGACCATTGGACCGTTGGAGTCAGTTATTGGTTTGCGCCTGTTAGAGTATGGCCAAACCAGTGTGCGCTTGTTGGAGTAAGGCCGAACCGGTGTCGTGTCAGTTTGGTTTAAATTGAACCATCACCAGCAGCGCTTATTTAAAGGCTGCTGCAGATCCGATTTACTCACTCATTTTCCATCCTCATTCCTCTTCAGTAATGAAACTTTGCTCCATTTCTGCCTCGTTTCATTTCGAGTTCCCGAAAAAGTTCAAGCATAGCAGTATTCGTTGGTGTGCAGATTGACGTGTTTCCTTTATACACGGGGATTATTTTATTTTAGAGGTAGACGTTCGTTCAATCGCAAGTACCGTGGCAAGGGCGTAATCTGCCTTAAGGAGATATCATTTAACGCAAGACTCGATCCCAATTAGTTTTGAAATTATTCTGTAATACTGTTTCATTTTTAGTATTTTCTTTTACGCAGCAAGCATACTGTTCTTTCTCACTGTTTTATTTTAGAGTTTTTGTTTTTGATTCAGAATATTTATTTTCATTTCTGATTATCAAAAGGCTTTATAAAAACTAGTGTTCCTTTTGTTAGGCATATAAAATATGTATTTATTAAATCCTGCTTATTAGTGTTCTTTTTATATTATTTATGTTTAAGAAAAAACACGTTTTTGCTTTCAAAAATAAATTTTATTTTTTGTTCTTTTTCTAAATTTTAATTCCTGTTTATTTATTATAAATCTGCTATATTATTCTGTAACTGAAAAAATAGATTATATTAATTCTATTTTAATTTTATTTTGAAATTAATTTTTAGATTACTGTAATTTATTACTGCTTTTGTTGCTGTCCGAATTTTGTTAAACCAACATATTATTGTTTTTCAGAAATCAAAAACCAACAATGAAATCAGTAAATGTTGGGCCATAAGTTCTAATTTTGTAAGAGAAGAAAATCTTTGTAATGAAATAGTCATTGCAAATTTAAGAAAATTAACTAACCGTCCATTTGCTTTAGTTTTTTAAAAATGATTTTTTATGCCTTTATAAAACTTTTTTAAGTATTACTCAAATAAGTGTAATGTCCATATTCCTTCCTTACAAGGAATCAAAAGAGCAAAAAAATTTGACTAAAAATATAAAAAAATTTATATAAGGCAAAAATAAAAAGACCACAAAAGAAATTTTTGTTTCAAGGAATCACATTTACGGGGTGTTGGGTGAATTCAAATTTTAAATATATTTTTATAATTAGATCCATTCAATATGTGAAGATCGTTAAATTTGTTATTCATAAAAAAAAATCAAATTAATCAAATATTTATGTCCGTGATTAAAGACATTTGTTTAACATTTATGTTCTTAAAATTATTATTGTTAGTTATTTATTCATAAATAAATATTATTTAATCTTATAGTTACAAATACTAGGTTAATTTATTTTTTTTATAAATAAAAAATTTAACAAATTTTACCTAATAAATAAATTTAATTATAAATATATATTTATAAACTAAACCCTTAAACTGCACAGCACCCCATGCTGCAGGAGAAAATTTTAGGTGCCGTGAGGTACCATTGTGGCACGCTCACGTGTACCCTAAACCAATACCATCGTGCCAAATGGCGAAAGCTGTCAACCATTAAAATTCGAAAATTCCTCTCCGTTAACTTTCTTTCTGCGTCAGTTAGTACTTTCACTCTAACTTTTACTTTCAATTTCTCCCTCACAGCAATTCGGACGCCCTGCGCTTAAAGGTTGTATGGTCGTACTGTATATTATTTATATTATTTTATAAATAAATTTTTATAATTGAATTTGTTTATTATGTAAAATTTGTTGAGTTTATTTAGTGTAAAATTTTAAATTTATTCGATATTTGTAATTAAGTGATTGAATAAAATATCCTAATATTATTTTATAAATAAATAAATAAAAATTATAATTTTTAAAAAAATATTGTTAAAAAAATATTACTCAATCACTTAGTTACATATATTGGATGAATATGAAATTTTCTATATAAAAAAAACTCGATAAATTCTACATAATAAATAAATTAAATTATAAAAAATTATTTACTAAATAAACCTAAAGAGAGTGCAGCACGACAGTGCTACCCTTTTAAGCGTAGCACGTTTCCAAATCCATTCTCTCACCTATCTTTTCTCAATTTTTTTTTACTTGTGTTTGATTTAATTTTTTTTTATAAATTTTTTAACTTTTTATAAAAAAAAATATATAAAAAAATATTAAAAAAACAAATTAATTATAATAAAAGACAAACAAGTAAATTTTTTAAAAAACTTTCAAACTAAAAATTTTAGAAAAAAACCAGTCCAAATATAAGGTTTATATTCCATATTTATTTATCTTGTTTTGAAAAAGAGTGATTGAGCGGTTGAGCCTTTGTTTGATTTTTATAAAATGTACCTTTAAAAATTTAAAAGCACAACTTTTAAATCATATTGTTTGGTATTTTAAAAAAAATTAACTAAATTAAAATAAAAGATTATTCACATGCCAAACAATTTAACTCTTTTTATTAATGAAATACTTATAATATTCTCAATACATAAAATTAACTATACTCTCAATTTTTTTTAAAAAAAGTGTACTGTTATTTTAAATACTATAATTTAAAAAAAATAAAAATATATAAGTATTTTAATAAAAAAATAAAAAGACAAAAGTAACTCAGTTTTCAAATTCCACCGGTGATATATCCCCTGTTTGGTTTTACAAAAAAGCTGACTTTTTTAAACAAAAAAAGCCAGCTTTTAAGTCATACTGTTTGGCTTTCTAAAAAAGCCAACTAATTTTTTTATATCTTTAATTCAAGAAAAAAAACTTATACATATCCCAAGCACCCAAATTTTTTAAAATAAAATTACTATAATACACTTAATTAAAAAAGTCAACCCTCCTAACAAAAAAAAAGCATGTCAATATCCAAACACTACAACTTAAAAGCAAAAAGTAAAAGTAGCTACTATAAAAAATTATCCCAAACACTTTAATTTTTTTATTTTTAAAAACAAAACTTTTTTGACATCCCAAACAAGCCTATAATAAATAAAAAAGTAAACTTAGAACTTTATCTTTCATTTTATTGGTATTCTAAATACTATAACTTAAAAGCAAAAAATAAATATATATTAAAAATTTTAATAAAAAAAAAAAATTATTCAAAAAACTTAGTCCAAAAAGAAAAAAATATTCAAAAAACTCAGTCCAAACAATTTTAATTTTTTCTTAAAAAAAATAAACCTCGTAAAAGCCTAATTTTTTAAATATCGCAAACAAAACCCAACCCCACTTTATAAATTAATAACATTCCAAACAAGTACCATTTTTTTAAAAAATTTTATCAAGAAAATGAATGATATCTTCTCCCAAAACTCATTTATTTTTTTTAAAAATTTTTTGGATTTATAAAAAATTTACAAAATAACTATTATTGGCTATACTTCGTTTATAATTTTGATAAGGAAATTTTATACCTAAATTATATTGAACGAATACGAATTTACTAGGCACAAGTTATTTTGGTCTTTTTAGTTAATTTGAATGAATATTTTTGTGATCTAATATATTTATAATTTAATTTAGATAATAAAAATGCAATTGAACATAATAAAATTTTATATTATTTATTTTTATATTCAAACGTGCTATGCATGGGTTATTTGCTAGTATACTTAAGTTAAAAAAAAGAGGTGAAATATAAAAAAAAGTAGTGAGTGAAGATAGGTGGGAAAATAGCCAGGTCAACTTTACTCTCAAGCTACGGTTCAAATGACTCTATTGTAATTTATTTTTTTAATATTATTATATTATGCATATAAATTTTAAAAATATTTGATCCCATAAAATCTTTTTATTTGACCATATAAATATAAATTCAAAGTGCACTTTTTAAATATACCTATTTTTTAAATTATTTACATTCAAAGTACAAATCTTAAATATATAATTTACAAATACTTTATGCACTTATAAATCTTATTATCAAAAATATATGTTGCACAGTTACATTTAACATCTTATCCACACTTCCCTTGCTTTCAACTCGGCAATTCTCAAATTTGGTCGATCAAAACTCCACTTCTCTTTCGGAGTCTATCAATATAGCGTGTAATTGTAAAAATTTAGAATTTATAATTTTTAATTTGAGAAAAAAGTTCAAATTTTTGCATATTATAAAAGTGAGATTGTACAGTGTAGAAATCTAAAGTTTATGATAAAAAAATTTGTGATTGTCAAAATCTGTGATTATAGAATTTTTTGTATTTCTTGATAAAAAATTTTGTTTCTCGTATAAAAAATGTTAATTTCTTCATTGATAATCAATAGTACTTGATTAAGTGTCTGAGAATTGTGTAAGAATATTTGTGTGAGAAAATTTAACAAATTATTATAAAAATTTAGGATTTTTATATTATTATAAAAATTTAAAACTTTTTATACTGCTATAAAAATAGATGATTAATTCATAATGACCTCGACAACAAAAAATTTTGGAGTCACAGTGAGAATAGCTAAGAGAGGAAAATTGAGAGTAAAAGTTAAAAGAGAGTGAGAGTAAGAATTGATGGAAGGTTAAGCGGCATTTTAAATTGTGAACAAATTTTGTCATTTGGCAAGATGGTATTGTCTAAGAGTACCACGTGTCCCGGTGCACTTAAAAATTTCTTCATGCATGCAAAAGTAATTTAGTTAAGATTGCAAAAGTAAGGACATTAAATTAAGATTGCCACAAATCGAAATCAAGATTTAAGCTTCCATGATCGATAATGTGAAACCATGCGTCACGGTTATATATACACAAATATATCTATATCTATATGTATATGTATATATGTACATTATAGGAAAGCAGAAATCTCGCCAAAGTTCACAGACGCCTTCCATTTCTTCTTCACAAAACATTCGTCGTCTTCCTCGTTCCTCCGATCGACGACCTCGCCTGTCATGGTTTCCTTGGACTTCATCGTCGGCATTATAGGTTAATATACTTCTTCAATGTTTGGACTAAAAAGCCTGGTGGTTTTTAAAAAAATATATATTTTAGTTTAGATTTTTACTTTTTTAATTGTTTGTGATAAGAGAAATTTAAAAAGTATATTTGTTTGGACAAGAACGAACGCATAATTTTAATTTAGGAGAGACGAATTGTTCTTATAAAAAGGCATATATTAAGTTTAAAAAAAAAATATTAGAATAGTAAATTTGTATAATCTTTAAATATTTTAAGTTAATACAACTATAATGTTGAGTTATTTCAAAATTTAAAGGAGGCGGCACCCCCATTGCCCCCTTGGTTCCATCTATATATGTGTTCAGGCCAAATCTGAAGAAAAAAAATTTATTAAAAACGAAAAAATTAGAAAAAAGCCAAAAAGCTTGCTAAGTTTGACTTTTTTTTTTCGGTCTTATATGAATTTTTAAAGATTTTGATCAATATATCTTATATTTTTATTTTTGACGAGAGGAACTTAAAAAATACACTCATTTGGGCTAATACTGAGAAAAGTTCACAAAAGACAAAAAAATTATATAAAAAAATTTGTGCCAAACACACGCTATATTTTATTCATTTATTTAATTAATAATTAAATATCCGGACTAATTTACATGTACCTCAATTAATATCTAACTTTAGTCTTTAGTTTAACTTGATCTTCTTCTACATTTCATAATAAGATTTTATATATGAATATGGTTTTATTTTATTTCCTGCAGGAAATATAATCTCTTTACTAGTTTATGCTGCTCCCCTGTAAGTATAATCATTATGTGAATGATAGTTCCTTTTTTTGTGGTCAAGGTACACTCATGTGTGTATGTATATATACACACTAGGTTTGTGGGTGATTTCACTGTTTTACACAGTATATTTTTATATGTATTGAATATATTTGTATAAAATGCATCAATTTTGTGCTTGAGAGAGTGTACCTAAAATAAAAAAAATGTATGCAGTTAGAAATTCTTCTTCTTAAGTGAACTGTATTGCCCTTTCATTAATGCATTAATGCAAATTCGACATAAAGTCAGTTAAACACCGTCACTCAGTGCAGCCAAGTACTATAATTTGATCAAAAATATTTATTTTTTAGATTTGTTGAGTAGATAATTCTCGCAAAAAATCATGACAACAAAACATGGGTAACTAGCTGCATGATCACAGCATAATTATATTAAAAAAAGTTGTCTAGTTTATAAAGATTTTGAGAATAAACTGTCAAAAAAAAAATAAAAATCATGTTAATAGAACATAACTAACATAACTAGCTACTAGCTGCATGATCAATGTCCGATTGATTTGGTTTTCCGCACAAATTACTTATTCGATAAATTTTAAATTAAAAATGAAAGTCGATGTTTTAGGCAAATGTTTCGGGAAGTTGTGAGAAAGAAGTCGACGGGAAACTACGATGTGCTTCCATACATAGCAACACTATTGTGCAAGAGTTTGTGGACTTTCTATGGAGCTTTGTTAGGCCCAAAGGGTTTGCTTCTTGTAACGGTGAATGCCCTCGGTGTGCTCTCAGAATCCATTTATGTCATTCTCTACCTCATCTATGCTCCTAAGGACAAAAAGGTACTCCAAAATATTCTCTCCTTCCCTCTCCATCTCTAAGCTTTCGTTTAGGTTCAGGAATGACAATCGCATAGATGAGGTAGGAATGACGATAATTGTTGATAAGGTCTCCCATCAATATTTTTCATTCCCTATTTGATAGCAGCGATAATGAAAAAAACAAGATTTAGGGAAGGTAGCAGGGCGTGATGAGAATATATCGAAAATAATTCTTAAAGTTTAAGAAAGTAATAATAATAAGAGTTATAAATGATATAATAAATAAAAAGTAATAGTTGATAGATCATCAAAACTAAAAATATGAAATATAAGGTATATATATATATATATATATATATATATATATATTGGTGAAATTTATAGAAACAGATGACTGTGATTGTCTGGGACCACACAATCTCATGTAATATTTTTCATATGCTTGGGAACTTTGCACTAAAATTAAAACCCAAATTTGCCTTTATTTTCTATAATGCACAACTATGCTACTATTTGAAACTTAGAAATAAGAAATTAGTTATGAAACGCGAAGGGGAAAAAAAGAAAATATAAAGGATTGGTGCAGTGGTCATACTATACCCTTCACAAAATACAATTTTTTGCTTTAATCCTTGTTTGAATTGAGGGATTGGAAGCAAAAGTGAAAAACTTAGAAAGAAAAGGGGCAAATGTGTTATTAGAGGAAGATGGTATAAATGTTGTAAGCACTTTTTTTTCCCTCTAAAAGTAGGAGAAAATAAAAGGGAAAGAAAAAAGGGGCAAGGACTTAGGAGACTTGTGAAATCCACTTCTTTTGTTTTTAGAGAATTATAATGTGATGCTCCGAATTTAGGATAATATCCATAGGGACAAAATAAAATTATAGATGCAGAAAAGAATGAAAATATATCATACATAAAATTAAAAATATATGTTATATACCGTTTAAACATTACACCAAAAAAAAAGTGAGACAAAGACAAACAGGGTTCCAACTACAAAAGGTACAAAATAGGTGCGTGAGGCCGAAAATTAGAGATTTAGCACACGAGAACTAGGGTTCCACAACTTCATATATGAATTCATCAGTAGCCTCGACCGACTCATTAAAATCTGCCATAAAATGCCATATTTTACTGCCAACATAGAAAATAAAACATTTAACCACAAAAATAGAACATGCATGGTGAGATTAATGATGATGATTATTAATTTAATTACTAAGGTTGATTAAACTAGGTTATTTTATGTTCCTATGATGCTTAGTTCCATTTTAAATTTTTGCAATTAAATGTTTACATGATAAGTTTACATGTGTTGTGTTATGTTTGAGATTGCATGCTTATTATATGTGTGGCCAGTGAACCCGATATGTTTTTAACAAACTTTGTTAGACCCGTCTATGTGTGTGGAAATTCGAGAAAATATAATTTGGAGATAATTTTGAATTTCGATAATTTTTAAAAATAAAAAATTTAAATTAATAAAAAGTTTAAAATATTAATTTCTGAATGGCTTGAATATTTATATGCGAATTAAATACATCATGAATACATGGAGGTTACATTGAACACATGTGCAAGGTAGTGGCTTGGAACTTTGTGCCCAATCATCTTAGAGAAGCTTTGGCTCTCTCTCTCTCTCCATTGGTGATGTTTGAAGCTTCAACCATTCTCCCTCCATTTTTTATGGTCAAACCTTAGAATTGATCAACATACGAGAAAGAGTTATTGTTTTACTTGACGAGAGGAACGTTTTCAACTGATTGAATTTTTGATTCGGCAAGTTTGGATGTTCCAGGTATGTTAAAATTTCGAGTTTCAACTCACCGAAGTAACAATTTTTACTAATCTTGAATATATATGAAGGATATGTGATTAATTGATATTTTTTTTGAAAAAGTGCACGAGATCTTCATTTAAAACTAAAGCCCTAGTTTGTATGGAGTATTTTTGAGTTGAGCATTGAGATTTGAGTTGGATGGAGATTAAATTTGTGATTGAAAAGTTCTTTTAAGAAGAATTTAATTAGATTTGTTTGAATTGAAAATCCTAATTTATTTGGGAGAATTAAAGATTGGGATTTGATATGTTAATTGAGTGTTGGATGTAAAATTGTGATACAAATTGGAGATTGGGTAACAATATGTGTTGAGAATTGAGTAATTGATAAAAAAGGGGTTAACCCCGTCCATGAGATTGAGAATTTTGTGCATGTGTTGCATCATTGTGCTTATGATGTGTTTAAAATTAATCTGTGTAAATGTGAGATTATCAATTTATTAGCCTGTGTGGCAACATTAGTCTGCATGGCAATATTAGCTTGTGTGGTGACATAAGCTTGCGTGGCCATATTAGCCTGTGTGGCGACATTAGACTGTGTGGTGTTATTAGCTTGTGTAACAAAATTAGCCTGCGTGGCAATAGTAGCTTGTGTGGAAAATTCTTGCCTATGTGGTGTTCTTTGCCTGAGGGGCCCCTCTTGTGATGTGGTAATTCTCGCCTGAGTGGCGACATGACACTTGATAAGTCCGTGAAGAGTAGTGTGTGGAACTTGTTGAGGATCGGTAAGAAAGGAAAGTTCACGTTGGTTGCTTGTGAGTCATGAGAACCTGTCTTCTTTGTGTACATAGAAATCTTGTTGATAATCTCTTATGTGCCATGGTAATTGCGTAAATTACATTTTATATATCATGCATTCATTCATGTTTAGACATATCCTATTGAGTCTTGGCTCATTGTGTTTTGAATAATCTTTTTCAGGTGTTGGAGATGGCTCCACGATATGAGAGCACGAAAGAAAATGTTTGATGTTGTTTTGTTTAATCTACAGATATGTTTTGTTACCATAAAATCATGCATTGTAATTTACTTCTAAGGGTTTTAAGGCCATAAGGCCAAGTCTTGTGAATTTGAATGTGGTGGATGATATAAACTCTCAAAGGATGGTTTTTGAACCTTATGTCATGTAATTTTTGAAGTTTTGGGAGAATGTATAGGAACTCTTTCTTTTGATGGTTACATATGTTTTTCTTATCAATCTTACGATTTTTTCCAAGGCCAGTGTATGCCTTTCTTGCTCAAAATAGGCTTGGTTGAGTATTGGAGTGTCAAAATTTTAGGAAAAAAAAATAGAACACAGGAGCAGTTCGATTGAGCGGTCTTTTGTGGGTTGTAGTTTCTTGGATTGCAGGTTGAAAGTACTGCCATCAGTGAAAGACCGGTTGATGGATCTATGCATTTTTGAGATCCGAAGCTTCATGGGGTTAGCGAGTTACTACAAGAGATTTGTGAAGGATTTCTCTCGACTTGCCGTGCCCAGGGCACACCTTACATGCAAAGGGATTAAATTTGTGTGGAATGAAGCTTATGAACTTGCTTTTTAGGAATTAAAGAAGAGGTTGACAAGTGCACCTGTTTTAATTATACTGGTGCAAGGATTGGGCTATACGGTGTATTGTGATGCATCCCACGACGACTTAAATTGCGTTTAGTCGCTTATGGTTCTTGACAATTGAAAATACATGAGAAGAATTACCCAACGTACGATTTAGAGCTTACGGCTATGATTTTTGCTTTGAAGGCATGAAGGCATTACTTATATGGCGAGCACTTTGAAGTATTTTCGAACCACAAAAATTTGAAATACTTGTTTTCCTAGAAGGAATTGAATCTATGGCAACGGAGGTGGATGGAGTACAGGAAAGATTACGACTTCGACTTACAGTATCTTCTAGGAAAGGCCAACGTGGTGGCCGATGCTCTTAGTTCCCTAGCCCATGTAGCCATTCGAGAGTGGAACATGCTTGGGGAGGCCAGAGAATTTGATTTGCATCTCAGTGAGATCGATGAGTATGCGACGTTATTTCATATGAGGTCACGACCTACTCTTCTTAGTTGTGTTATTAACGGCCAGCAGCAGGATAGTGAAGCTCAGATGTTACGTGATTGCGTTATGAGCAGTAAGGATACCAAGGGATGGGCTTTGCATCTTGACCTGAGTTTAAGGTTTGTCGGGAACTTGTTTATATCGGAAACGTGTTGTGAGGATGTACTACATGAGTTTCATCACTCTCGCCTTTAGTGCATCTAGGGGGTACAAAGATGTATCATGATTTATGCTATCAGTTTTAGTGGAAAGGTATAAAGTTTCACGACGCTTGACTTGTTAGCAAGTAAAGGCCGAACACCAACTACCAGTAGAATTACTATAACCATTACCAATGCCGGAATGGAAGTGGAAAAATGTTACAATGGACTTTGTGTCGGGACTTTCGAGATCACTGAAGGGGCATGATGCTGTTTGGGTTATGGTAGATAGATTGACCAAATCTGCGCACTTTCTTCCTATCCGAATGATTGATTCAGTGGATAAGCTCGACAGATTGTATGTGTAGACACCCCAATTTGACCAAGTAAAATCTTAGGCACCTGTCTCGAATGCACTCTAATGACGAAAGTATGAGAATCATGCTCAAAGATACTCCCAAGCAAGTAAAATCACGAATATGGCTCAAAACCTAAGAAAACCACTAAACAACATCTAAGCCGTGACTTTTTTGTCATGGTCGTGACCTTTTTGCAAACCTTAAACCAGGTCGTGACTTCGTTTGTCACGGCCGTATCTTTTTATTCTAGTCGTGACTTTTGAAAGTCGCGATTATCCTTTTCATCACTATAAAGGTAGCGGCTGTTATTGTGAAAAAGCAAAAAGATAGCGACTGTCACTATTATTCTTTTTTGAATAGGTGGCAACATCTCAGAGGGGGTTTGTGTTGCCCATTTTGCTTATAAATAGGCAAGATTTTCAAGCAGAACAAGAGGAAAATGTATTGGGGTTTCAAAATTCTAGAAAAATAAATAGAACACAGGAGCAGACTGATCAAGCAATCCTTAGACTGCTCGAGCGATTTTTTGTGGGTTGTACTTTCTCGAATTGCATGCTGAAAGTGTAAACACTCTGATTTGACCCTACTGAATCTTAAGCTTATCTCGATGAATCTAATGATGAAAACCAAAAGGAATGGTGCTCGAAGTTTCTGAACAATTGCCGAAAAATGCTTTAAAATCAGTACATCTGAATATCGAACCTTGAGGCCGCAACATCCAAACCTTACAACCTAATTGTTCACTGGCCTCTGCAGTTGCGCCCGCAACATTTGAACCTCGCGCCCGCAATCTTCAATTGTTGCGACCGCAACTTGTGTGAGCACATTCTGAGCCCTAGGCATGTCATCATTTCATTGGGTAACGCTGTTAATAAATTCATACCTCCGGTACGATTTTAAGAAGAAGAATTCTAGACGTCGACACTCTGCTGAATTACTGACCCATATCCCGATCTTCTATACACTCTCGCTACCCAAAGTATTGGAATTGGAGCTTTCTCGACGATTAGAGGGACGACTGCTGCATTCCATGGCTTGAGGGCACATTTGGAATACCGCGTTGCAGGCATATTTGCATGACCCATGTCATTTTCCTCCCCACACCTTCTACCCCTGTGGATAGGTTGGGTTAAAGTTCAAATTTTAATTCGTGATTTGCATGTTCGTTTTTTAGTTCGATATCATTAAGTCTTGTCATCTTAGTTACATTGCTCGTATGCTTATTTATAAGTTTCGTTAGTTTTAAGCCATCCATGTTTTTATTGTGACTGTGATCAAAATTATCTTTAAATGTTTCTGTTATCCCGTTTAACACTTCATATGTTAGCACCAAACACACTGCTTGTCAAAATTCAGTAAAACAATGCCTATATGGCTTGTAGTCGCAACTCTCATTGTTGCGGGCAAAGCTTCCGTGCACTGACATCTTCGCGGTTGCAACTTTGTTACTCACACCCCCGACAGTTGGACCACTTTTACTTGTGACCGTGGCATTGGTATGTCACGGCCGCAAGCTTTTTTTTTTTATTCCAATACCTTAAATTTTGCTTTTACAACATTCTGTTAAGTTATATGTGACATCCAGCATGTCTCCATTAGCTTAGTTTTGATACGATTAGGGTGTAGAGATTTATTCATGTTTATGATTGCGTTTTGTTTACTTCATGATATGTCCACAATGTATCCTTAGCATAGTTTTGCATGATTAGGGTTTTGGATCTCTTTATTATGCCTTGTTTTCCGTTATTATTTGTTTACATATTTATATTATGTATTTTTATTATTTAATTTTGTTTGTTTGTTTGTTCTTTTTTTTTTTGTATTTGCATGCATTTGATAAATTAAATTAAGAACCAATGATGATGAGTAAAGGCCAATCTCATGGTTGGGCAAAACGAGATGCCAAACACCTTTTTCGATTCGTATCTTAACCCTTGAACCCTTGTTTTCTCTGGTTAACGTTAATGTTTAGTACCCCATTTTGTTTTTCTTGATTTTTTTCAAAAATCAAATGGTGACTCAATTTTTCAAACAAAAGGGTTTTCAAAACTTTTGGCTTTCAAGGTGTTAATTTTTTTTTGAAATCAACTCCTGAATTCCCATTTTTTGCAAAAACCCAAGTCCTGGAGCCATAAAAAGTACTGCCAGCAGTGAAAGACGAATCAAGCAGTCTGTCTGTTGGGATATTTTTCAGGTTTTCTTATTTTTGCTCCTATTTTCAAATCGGTATAGCTCACTCATTTTTAACCATTTTTGGGTCATTTTTATGTTCAAGTTGAAACCCCAGAGGTCTACTTTTCATATGTTTTCATCTTTCTAATGAAATTCCCTTGGCTCTAAAAGAGGTACTGATTGAGGAAAAGCCTTTGTGGTATGGGTTGTCTTGTCACGAGTTTTAGGGGCTTGACAGTTCTTCTGACTTGAAAAATCATCCTAACCTCGATTAATAACACAGAACAAGTCTACCGATCGAATACGGCGTTCATTCAGCCACGATGATGACCTCATAGACGAATTAAATATCCAACGATTTCATATTACCACTACAGGCCTCCGAATCTCTAGTCAAGATCTAGTGTATAATCAACGAAATTTCTATACCGAATTTATCTAACCCTTCACATCTTTCACCGCTGAGAAACTTCCTCAAAAGGTAACATTAGGGTACTCCCCCAAAACATCTGCATGGTATTCCCTTAAGAAAATACTCCCTTAAGAAAAACATATCACGAGGTACTCTAGGAAAAAAAAAATCTCCTAGGTACTCTCATGAGATTAAAGATCCACAAGAGACTCTCCCACAAAGTAGAATCACCTTAAAGTTCATTTCAACCATCATCTCTGTTAGATAAGCATGTGATCCCCCTAACCCAAACCCAATGAATGTAAATATATAACTCCATAGCATACAATACTAATTTGCCATATTAAAATCTTATGCATGATGTAAAACTAGCATCTGCATACCCAAATTTTATCATGTCATGATTTATATACTCTTGCAACTCATGTGAGCATGCTAAGTATTATAATTTCCAACATTAACATGTTAGCATTCAACACTTAATCACATTATTTCGAATAATATTTTTTCACAACCGTATACACATAAAAAATTAACATAACATGACAATAGCACAACAAGAGGCACTTAAAAGGTCACCTTAATTCTCCAAAGAACTAAGGTCACAACAGTAAATAAATAGATTTAGCTTCTGTAATTAAAGTCGGCTGTTCATTGGTTTTATGCAAAAAGTAATTTTTTACAAAAAAATGACACTATTTTAAAGTCGGCTGTTCAGAACAATGTTTTGGTTATTTCAGGATTGAAAATTCTAAAACATGAAGACCCTGAAACTACGATCCAAAAGAATTCGTGCATGCAAAGGACACCTAATTTAGAATACAAAAAAATTTAAAGATGAAAGGGATGAGATTTGACCTAAAAATAAATTTGTACAAAATATGAAATTTCTGCATAATTTTATGAGGCTGAACAAGAAATGGCACATGCATGATTCTTTGAACCCTTGATTCTTCCATGCATAGCTCTACCCCTTATATATAAATATATAGTTTATATATGAGTTTTACACCATTTTCAAGAATCAAAATTCAAAATCGAAAGAGTTTTAAAAGGAGAAAAAAAAATTGAGACATTTGAGGTATATACCTTCTCTAAGCATTTGAGGCCAAAAATTTGCCTTAAATGAAAAATACAAATATATATATGATGGATTTCTTCCTTGAATAAGCTGAAAAGGTAAAGAAATTAACTTGATGAAGAACACTCCCTTGTTGAAGCCTAGGAAGCATTACCAAGGCAAAAACCCTTCCTTCTTTTTCTTCTTTTCTCTTTCTCTCACTATATAATTTCTCTTTCTATTTCACTCTAACTTTAGATTTTCAGCCAGGAGGGTATGGAGGGGTCTGGTGTTATATGGAGGAAGCCTTGTATAGGTACAATGATGGAGCGGTATCAAGTGACGAGTTAATGGCCAATGCATGCACATGCAATTCTTACAAGATTGGACTTTTGGAAGACTTTCTTCCTTTATTTGGTGGAGCTAATGATTTGCTGAATTATATATATATAAATGTATAAAGATAGTCCATATGAGTATAAATATACTAAATCGCTAAAAAGTATTTAAAATAAGTTTAAAATAGAAAAATAATCACCTTTTTAGAAAATTGTATTTAATTAATAAAATTATAGTTAGTAAATTATATCTAAAACATATTATTATAATATTTGAACACATACACATAAAAGACATAAGTCAAAATAAGTCTTTTTTACAAGAATTTCTAAAATAACCTTTTAAATTAAAAAATTACTATACATAGTTTTTATTGATTAAATTAAGCTATATAAATATATTATTTTAAATCAAATTAAATTTATAAAATTTTAGTTTTGGTAATTAAAATATATATATAAGGTCTTGTTTGGCTCAAAAAAAGAATTTGGGTTGGCAAAAGGTTTTTTATTGGATTTTGAGTTTATTCTCAAGAATTGGGCCTTTTGATTTAATTTGAGCTTAAAAGAATAATTTGGTTAGCACAATTAGGATTTTGGATTAAAAAGGCTTTTCTCAAGATCAATAGAAAAGGTCGGGATGAAAATTTCTTCAAACAAACACGCAAGAACAAACCGAATATTCTAATATTTAATTATTAAATTAGACAGATAAGCACATAAACACGTATATTTAAGTATAGTTAACATGCCCGATCAAAAAAAAAGTATAGTTAACATGTAAGCACAAAGTTATTTATTTATTTTTTTACTTATTTATTTTATTTGTATTATTTTTTTAATTCAAATTACCAGATCGTTACATATAGTCCCTCGATTAAAAACTTGAATGCATTGCACTGAATTTGTGAGATTAATTATTGGAGGATAACTAATACAAAGGAAAGTTTAAAATTATAAAGGTTATGCTTCTTCGAACTTATTTCCTATTAAATTTATAATAATTTTATTATATTCAATTCTTTATGTCATCATTTTATCTCTGGTATAGCTTTTTTTTTTAATACCACTATCTATAATTTCATCAGATTCAATTATTTATCTGATGTCTCTCTACTCATTTTTATCTCATGGTTTAACTCCAATAATTCATTTGCCACAAAATAATTTTGTAATCAAACACGACTTTAATGAATTTACCTTACAAGCTTCCAAATTGATGATCAAGAGTCAAGACACACTACTTTGCAAATTTGATACTAAACCATGATGTAAGATTTATATCATAAAGGTATTTTTTTTTAGGTCAAAACATTGATTTTAGTGGCAATTTTGAACCTAGCGGTTGTCGGATTGGTCATCGCTCTAGCCACTGCAGTGTTTCACGATGAAAGGGATCGGCATATCTTTATGGGAGTCCTCTGTTCTGCAGTCACCATAGTTATGTATGTAGCACCTCTCAAAGTCACGGTAAGCAATTTACTTTGTTTATTTGGCGATGTTCTACATATTGTTTCAACCATTACGTATTCTATACTATTAAGCATTGTGTCAAATGTTACATAATGAGATTTGTGATTTTCGATGCTAATATTTTTAATATATTGGCCGATATTGTGTGATATTAGCTAGCAGCTACTGTATTATCAACACCAATTTTGATACCTTAACTTAGAACCCCGATTTTTGTTAAGTTTTAAGTTCTTTTAATGTTCAATTTTGTAATGAACATAGATATACATATATGTATATGTATCTATATTGTGTCCATCCAAGTTGATGAAGAAAATTAAGGCATTCGGTCTTATTTTAATTTTTTTTGTCACACAGAATGTTGTGATCAAGACGAAAAGTGTGGAGTGCATGTCAATTTTCTTATCATTTGTCCTATTGCTCAATGCATGGTGTTGGTTTATCTTTGCTTTGGTCCTCAGAGACTTCTATGTCATTGTAAGTCTTGTCTTTTAATTTGCTTAATTACTCATAAATTAATTCCATACAAATTGAAAAGTTATAAGAAACTCTTGTCAACAATGATGGGGTAAAAGGGTCCTATATTTCATAACATGGAGCCCATCAAAATAGAACTTAACTTTAAATTACCAATGCCACTATTATTTTGGACGCACTACTTTTTTGTAAAGTGCATAGTATTGATTAGCTATTGCGTGGGACCGAATAAGTACCAACCAATCAATATCAAATGCAAAGTTATTTATGGTTTGTAATATAAATAAGTTAATGAAATGATTTCTTCAACCTTGCTAAAATTTGATTGTAATAAAACAATATGCAAATAGATGTTTGCTTTCATCATCACCAATGAAGTATGTAGCATATTTACATACACCATTTAAAATGATACAAGAAAAATAACTCATATTACATATAGATATATATTTTTTTTTATGGAAATATAATGATATCTTTATTTATTTTTAATCTAAAATAATCTTAGAGAAACAATCT
>JAULJZ010206114.1:0-19111 GCA_032270985.1 Heliamphora pulchella
GTACGGTATTTATAGAATTCTTCAACCAATGAGGTATTGCCACGTTTTGGGACACGTCAGGTCATTTGGAGTTGGCGCTCGCCACAATGGGAGTTGGCGCTCGCCATGTTTTTGGAAGGTTCCTCAAAGTTCTATGGCGGTCGCCACAATGGGAGTTGGCGGTCGCCATGATGGTAGGTGGCGGTCGCTAATTTTGGCTAGGGTTTCCACAAAGTTCTATGGCGGTCGCCAAAATGAAAGTTGGCGGTCGCCTTACTTGGGCAGTAAGTTTCGATGGTTCGTCAAAATTTCATTGGTTTGAAGGTTTCGGGTTCAAATACCGGGCTTGGATCACTTCCCGAGAATTGTATCGAGGCACTACTCTATCTGTTTTCATCATCAAATTCGCCTAAGATTGGGCGGGGTCAAATTGGGGTGTCTACACATAGTACGCCACGTTCGGTTTGATGAAAATCAATTTCCCTTTTCCAATCCTAATATTATCGGTTCAACACCTCACTCATCTAATTCGTCTTCCCCCTTTGCCATGTTTCCTCTCCATATTCATCCTCCACAACCCACCATTTCATCATCTTCCCCACACCCGAATCCACCGTTGCTATCCCATCCAACCACTTCGGCAACTATCCCTCAAACTCGGCCACCCAATTCGGAAAGCTTATCTCACAATCTTCTCTTATCAATCATCTCTAATCCTCTTCCACCAACCTCACAATTTTCAGTTATCCTCACTTCAAATTTGCAACCCACAAGATTAGGCTTGTCTCCTAATCTCTCTTACACCCCTGCGCCATATCATTCTCCTACACCTTTAATCCCACAATTTTAGCCACCAACCTCATCTTCTTCACCTGATCCCTCCAATCAACTCCCTACAATTTTGTCCATAGTTTCCTTATCTCTAGTTGAATCCCTTTAGCCGTGCCATCTAACCCAATTGGTTCGTCCATCACCATCATCTTCTTCTCCACTTATCTCGCTCTTAACCCTATCCTCGTTGCCCCATTCAATTCACACCAGTCTCCCTCTCCAGGAAAATTGGCAGCCCACATCTCCATCTCACCCTCTTGCGGCAACAAATCCACTCCCGTTGCCCCTTCTGTTTGCTTCTCCTTCCATTTTGGTACCCACCCGCCGCAATCGGCGACTTCCACGTCCTCCTTGACCCACCTCGCCGCTTCTGGGCCCTACACCACCCATCGCACACCCATTGTCATCTCCGAACCCCTCATCCCATTTTCCAATTCCAAATTCCACTTTTCCTCATCCCAAACAGATGCTAATCCATCCCATGTTTTAGCGTCCCACTCACCTCCAGTTTCCTCTTTCCCTATTTTAAATTCCATTCCCAATTTACAACACTCTCCCTTATCTTCCAATAATTCAAATTTGGTCCCTACTCCTATAAGTCAAACTTTAACTCACTCTCCCATATCTTCTATACTTCCGGCTACTTCTCCCACCATTTATAATTCCCGGGGTCTTGATCACTTTATTGATTTAAAAATCAACCCCCCACTTAATCCTCCTATTCCTTCTAACCGAACACACCCAATGGTTCTTCGCCATATGTCCAAATCTCCACATGCTTTGCTCACCCACCCATATTCAACCTCGACATCTGATCTATCCTCTATTTCTCCTACTGAACCAACCTGCTTTACACTTGCAAACAAAAATTCCTTATAGGGCCAAGCCATATATGCTGAAATTAATGCCTTAATTCGTAATGACACTTGGAGCCTTCAACCCCTTCCTCCTCATTTGAATCTTGTTAGGTGTTAATGGGTTTATCGGATCAAACGTCGTGCAGATGGGACCATTGAATGTTACAAAGCTCGTCTGGTTGCAAAAGGTTTTCATCAACAAGAAGGTCTCGACTATTTTGAAACATTCAGTCCCGTTGTTAAACCTACTATAATTCGGACGGTTCTTTCCGTTGCTGTCTCTCGAGGTTGGTCTATTCGCCAATAGGATGTTCATAATGCTTTTCTTCATGGAATCTTAAATGAAGAAGTGTACATGCATTATCCGCCCGATTTTGTTGACTTGGATCATCTTGACTATGTGTGCAAACTTCACAAGTCTCTTTATGGTCTTAAACAAGCACCTCGCGCCTGGTTCTCTCGTCTCATCACCTTTCTTCAAACTCTACACTTTCACGCCTTTAGATCTGACTCATCTTTATTTATTTATTATCACGAAGACATTAGTATATATATCTTGATTTACGTTGATGATATTATCATTACTGGCACTTCATCGTCCCATATTCAACGCATACTCTCTTCTCTTGGTACCGAGTTTGCCATTAAGGATCTTGGCAACCTTCATTATTTCTTAGGGGTCGAGGTTCATTCTAAATCCAATGGTTTTTTTCTGTCCCAATGCAAATACATTCTGGATATCCTTCAAAAATCTGGAATGGACCATTCCAAGCCTGTTGCAACACCTCTCTCTACTACGATGAAGCTGACTGCTACCGACGGCTCTCCCTTTAAAGATCCCGCTCTTTATCGGCAAATTATTGGTTCCCTCTAATATCTCTCCATCACACGACCTGACATTGCATTTGCGGTAAACAGAATCTGTCAATATATGCATTCTCCCACGGATGCACATTGGCAACTTGTGAAATGCATTCTTTGCTACCTCCAACAAACTTCTAACTATGGTCTTCTGCTTCAGAAATCTACCTCGTCACAACTGCAAGCTTTCTCCAATGCCGAATGGGCAAGTTGTCTAGATGATCGCAAATCCACTGGCGGTTATGCAATTTATTTGGATCCAAATTTAATTTCTTGGTCATCAAGAAAACAACGCACTGTTGCGCGATCATCCACGGAATTGGAATATAAAGCATTAGCTGATGCTACTACTGAACTCTCCTGGCTACAGTCCTTGTTATCTGAACTTAGTATCTCTCTCTCTCTCTCTCAATCCTCCATTCTGTGGTGTGACAATTTTGGTGCTACTTATTTGTCCGCGAATCCTATTTTTCATGCTCGCACTAAGTATGTTGAGATCGACTTTCATTTTGTTTGTGACAAAGTTAGTCGAAAGAAGTTTCAAGTTTAATTCATTTCTTGTAAAGATCAAATTGCTGACATTTTCACAAAAGCCTTACCTTCCACATCTTTTCAACATTTACGAGACAAGTTGCAAATCCAACCAATGGATTCTACATTTTGAGGGAGCTATTGAGATAATAGGATTTACATTTAAACATTCAAATATTTGTATCTAATATTATTTGTATCTATCTTCTTTTATATCTATAGATATAAATATTTTCTCTTTGAATATTTTACAGAAGAAAGAAAATATTTTATTCACAAGTTTGTAATTATTAAGTTCAACAAACACTATATGCTAATTATGTGAAACTGCTGTAATGTGAAATTTTTGGAATTTAAGGAAGTCCAATTCATTTGAGATTATAAAAGCAACTCCAAACTACCCTCCCAAATAAATAGCTAAAGCACAAAAAAAAAAGGCAATATTGTAATCACATAACAAAATTATTGTAATTAAGAAAAGAAAAAAAGCTTTAACAATAGAAAATGTGTGTGTATATATAGTGTTTCACATAATTAATTAGGATTAAAACTATCCAGAGTACTAGTAAATTTTAAAAATAGAATCTTATTAAAAGTCAAAAATAAACAGGACACCTCACCAAATTGTTCTTTATTATTTTGAAAAAATAAAGTATAAGAAGTCGGTACAATTTGAAAATTCATTAACACTGCAAATCTATAAGTAGCCAAAATGAGAAGAAACAAAATTAATTGAGTTAAGTGCATAGTAATTTGTTGGAGTTTCAAACAATGTCAAACTATTGGAGTGCTCTAAGAGATGATTTGAACAATTGCAAAGTGCTTGTTTAGATTAGCTTTTAATTTGACTTCAAACTCTTTTACAAGTTTTAGATTTGACTTTTGATAAAGATGTCACTAAGGCCTACAATTTCGTTTTAAGTCAATTTTTTTTTTTTTTTGCTTAAAATTACTTTAAGCCTAAAAAGTTGAATGTTTGTTTGGGAGAAGTATGGGATGATTTTAAGTCAAAAGGCAAAAAAATTTGTTTAAAATTATTATAATTTTTTAAAATTTATTTTTATATAATTTTATATTTAATATAGATATTGTTTAATAGATTTTGATGAGTACCTTAAACTGACTTTAAGCTTACTTTAAGAAAAAAAAAGAGACAAAAAGCCCGACTCTAAGCTAACTTAAAGCCAATTGTCAAACGAGGCCTAATTAAACTCTAAACTAGTTAAATGTTAAAATAAAAAAAACGTCTTGTATCCAAAAATATACTTAATGTGTTCTAGTTAACAATTCAAATAGGTAGGTTAGGAGTAGTATTTGGAGGATCGCTAATGAGTGTTGAGAATATAAATAATAAAATTCTCTATCTAACATCTCAAGTTTTTTGATGAGTTGATAATCAATAATTTAATATAGTATCGGAGTGAACAATAAATCTCGTGTTTAAGACTCACGATCTATTAGATTAATAAAAAATATTTGTACGTGTTTAGCCAACTTATGGTGAAGAGAGTCAGGCCACACGTGAGAGGACGTAATAAAAATATAAATAATAAAATTATTCATCTCTATAACAATTTAAGATTTTAGATTAGTTGGTGATTAATTATTTTTATATTCAATTAACTCTAGACTTTTTTATTGATGTGAGATTGAATTTTCTAACAATATCATTACCATGCAGTTGTTTTTGAAGTCTATGACGTATAACATTATTTTTTTGTTCCATTATCATGCAAACTTTTTCACTCACATGGGGAGGTGTGTGGGTTTTAATTTCCTTTTTTTTTAAAGAAAAAAAAGAGGGTAAAATGGATCCCACTCTATTACCATATAAAAAAAAATTTGTATCTAATATAAAAGCTTAAGTTATTAGGTAGGTAACTGTGACTCGTAATTGTGACTCTCTCTCTCCCATATAAAAGCTTAAGTTATTATGTAGATAGTTGTGACTTCTCTCTCTCTCTCTCTCTCTCTCTCAAAATACAACTATTAGGATTTTCTTAGGTTTCCTTTAAGGAAGAGACGGCGGTGTTGCCCTCGCCTTGGATCATCTATTTTTCTTTTTTTCTTCTTCCTTTCTCTTTTTCTATTTTTTTATCCAGTGTTTTTATCTTCTTCTTCTTTCTTATTTTTCCTTTAGTTTCAATTTTTGTTCCTGGTAGTTTTTTTTGTCTTTTTTTGTACTTCGTTTTCTTTTTTATTTTATTTTGTTTTAGTGACCGAGTGACTACCGTCTACTGACAACGAAGTCATTTTGATCCAGCAAGTATCTATTTATCGGCAACGAATCTTAGTGCCCTTGATGCAAAAGTAGAAACGTTTTTTCGCCACCATCTTTTTAGATCTAATTTGAAACTTATTAACCCTAAAGGCAGGTCAACTGGTGAGGTCTTGAGTTTACTTTTCAATAGTCACTAGTTCAAATCCCCTCAGGACCACTAGAGGTTTACTTCGCTGTTAACTTCAGAGTCCTGGGATTAGTCGAGATGCGCGCAAGCGGACCTGGACACCAAGTTATCAAAAAAAAAATTAAAACTTATTCGCAGATCATAATCTGACGCCATTTATCACGTTTTATCATACTCAACGACCACCTTCGATCAAGAAATGTCAACTTTGTAAAATAGATATGGAGGGAATGGTTCTCTTGATGAAAATTGTAGAGCAGTAGCATGTAAAGTAGTTTTTTCTTCATCTTATCTATTTTATGAAATGTTAGGTCCTCTTCTCGTGGAAGTTTGTGTTTATCTTGCGCTATCTTTTTTTTGTAAAGGTTGTTTCTCATTCTTTTATGAGAATTCTTTACTCTTTTTTGGAATTATTTTATTTTTATCGATGTACTTTTTTTTTAATTTATTGTTAGTCAGAAATATATTAAGGCCTAATGTCTCTTTTCGATAAAAAAAATTTATTAGAGTAAATTACATTGGCCTTTCTTAAGGTTTTTGACAAAAATAGAAATATCTTATTTGCTTTTTAAAATTACACTAATCTCTTATACTTTATCTGACAATATACATATACCTCACATCCGTTTTATTTTCATTAAAGAACCGTTACCGATAAAATAATATTAGTATTAATAATTAATAAATTATCAAATTTTCCTTCCACACTCAAGAAGAACACTAGAACTAGGTCCTCTCTTTCTCACTCTCTTCTTCTCTCTTCTCGCTCTCTTCCTTCCTCTCTTTCACAATAAGGGTTAATTGCTCCTCCAACCGCCTAAAATTCAAAACCATTTGAAATACAAAGAAATAATTGAATAAATAATCTCACTTCAATTATTGAATAGATTTTTAAAAATGAATCATTTGCTGCTCATCACTTTCTCTTCCCCTCCGTTCCCGCCGCCATTCAATTCTGATGAAACTTGTTCAATCGATGCGAGATCCTTTGAATCCTTCATCTCTTCGTCCTCTTGTGCCTTTGATTCTCCATTCTCGTCATCCTCCTCTTTCTCCTCCTCCTCCTCCTCCATGTTCTCTACTACTTCTTAATATTCGGGGCTTTCTCGTTCTTTATTGATCTGGTTTTGTAGCTACTAGTGCTCTTCAATCTGTTCTTGTTTTGGTTGTTCTTCAATCTAGAGAAGATCTTGTGGTTAAGTTTGGAGTTCGGTATTTGCGTTGGATGATTCGGGCTCAGAAGGGCAGACTTTTCACTTCTTGGCCATGTTAGATGAAAAGAAATAATTGAATAGATTTCTAAAATCGGTTGGAGAAGATGACATCGATGCCAATGATGGCTGCTCTCTCCAAATTAAAACAATGTGGTCACTAAATAGGTTGAATCAATAAGAGAATTGAAGACAAATGGAGAATTTGCAAATTTCATTAGATTGAAAGGATGGGATTGGAATTGAGAGGACTTGGAAATGGGAGAAAGGATTGTGAGGCAAATTTTGAGCTAGATTGGGAGATTGAGATATATAAAAGAGATGTGAGGCAAATTTTGAGCTAGATTGGGAGATTGAGATATATAAAAGAGAAGTATTATTTACTGAGAAGTTGTTCTTTTTCGAGAAAAGTAGAGAATTTCTAATAAGAGGAAATTAAGAAAGCGAGATGGGTATGTTGAAATTCCTGAATTCATTTGACTGAATTCAATTGGCATTTCTAGCTGAATTCAATTGCAATTCTGAATTCAAGTGGCCATTGAATTCTAGAATTCAATTGGATTCAATACCAGAATTCAATTACTAATTCAATTGGCCATTCAATTGGCAATTGAATTCTGGTGTAACCTCCATGACAGAAATTTTTTATAAGCCAGCCTTTCTTGAAGAGGGGAAGAGAGAGCAAGGCACAGAGGTAAGAGAGAAAAGTATACAGGCAGATTGCAATTTCTGTGAAATAGAGACAGACAGATGAGGTACGTTCGTAGCCGATCCTTGGTGGTGTTCCAACGTTCGGGTCAACCGTTTTATCCTGGGAGAGTAACACTAGTGGAAAACCTACAACACCCTCGGTAGGCGGTGAATCATTCTTAAGAAAACTGCGTTTGCAGGATTCGGTTTGCATATTCTGTTCATATTATTTTTTGCAATTTCGTTTCTGTAAATTCTGTTTATTGTAATCTTTGAAAGTTAATAAAGATGTATTTTCTGGATCACCGAGTATGTATCTTGTGGCGTTGTATTTCTCCCAACAAGGTATGGTGGTGATGATCTCGTTGCCATTGATTTTGTTCTGAATGCTGCTTGGATTTGGGTGTTACTTTTCTGGGTAGAGCCAAAGGAAGATAAGACGTTTACAACAGAGCTTAGTTTTTAGGGTATTCATGTCACCGCCTGGCAGTACAGCAGTGACCTCGTTGAGTTCATCTTAGACCTCCTACAACTTCTCGATAAAGATAACAAGCTCGCCGTTAATGTGATTGAAATCTGCTTCCTCAGCGACCTTCAATTTCTTGCCACGGCGATTAGCTACTATTGTTGGTGGTGGCTAAAACCCTTGCTCTACGTCTCTTTCATGTGTGGTGTAGAGAGAGAGAGAGAGAGAGAGGATTTTACCTAAAGAAGATGATGGAAAGGACCGTGTGTTAAGATTAAATCGGTAAATTTACAATTGCTATTAACTGTATTAGAGCACCAACACTGACATAGGAAGCCAATGTAATTTCAGAAAGTAGAGGGAGTGTTTATATTTTTGTTAAAAATCTCGAGAAATCAGTGTAATTTATCCAAAATGTTATTATGTAAATAGTTCCCTACATAATATTAAACGATCAACTATTTCATTCTGATCAATATCTGATTGAATTCTACAACACTAACCAACTACTTCTTTTTTTTTTTTCTGTCTCAATTGGTATTTACGGTTAAAGCTGTAAGTGCAAAACATCACATCAAATAGTTTTCATACATAGAATTTATTAAATATGACCACCGTGGTGTATAACTTTTCGAAATTTATAATATATTTAGCCCTCCTTTGGCAATTACTATCTTACTAGCTTAAAGCTCGTTTAAAATTAATTTTTTATTTTTTTACTTAAATACTTAAAAAGTTAAAAAAAAATTATTTTTTAACTCAAAGGTTTTTAGGTTTTTAGCTTTTTTGCTTTTTACATAATTTTTTAATATTTTTTTAAAAAATATTATAACTTTTATTATACACATCTATTTTTTATAAAAATTATATTTTTAAAATCTACTCGTCAAAATTTATCAAACAAAATCTATATTGAATATAAAATTGTCTAAAAATAAATTTTAAAAAATTATAATAATTTTAAGCAGAGCTTTTTATCTTTTAGCTTAAAGTAACTTTAAACTTTTGGCTTAAAAACCACCTATATTCCAATCAAACGAACTTTTTACTTTTTTGACTTAAAGTGACTTTAAACAAAAAATTCTAACTTAAAGCTAGTTGCCAAACAAGCACTTAATTCCAATTATATATTTGGATGCATAGTGGATAGATTTGGAAATTTTATGGCGAGAATATATTCAAATTCTGCAATACTATATACCTATAAAAGTTATTCATAAAACTTGTCATAATCCTAAATGAATAGCTAAGATTTTTTTTTTTACATAAATAGTTTTTTTCTGATCAACCATTCTTCTTAAATTGTAAATAATTTTATGGACAATTTTTATAAGCACTATTTTTTCTTTACTTTATCTGTCTTTTACCATTCTTTACCATTAGGCCAGCTTTCTTTCGGACAGTCTATTAGCATATTGGTCGCATGCGTTCTAGAGTAACTCACCGCCTTAATCGTCTATATCTTCAGGAAAAACGTAGTTAAAGCCCTTATCATAAATTACCAGAGCATTTCTGATTCAAATCACATGGTTAAGAACTCCATGGATATAGACTGGCACGTACGTACTTGAGCTCCTTTGTGGGCTCGTTGAGAAAAAATCATTTTTAGCATTAGAGATGCTTGATATATTAGATGCATTAAAGTTTTAAATATCAGTCATATTGTATCGTTACATAATGAAAATTTAAATTTTTGATACGATACCAATTGGGTGTTTGTTCTTACATCTTAGTTTGTATTTTAGTAAAAAGTAAAAAAAAATTAAATAAGGACGCTTATAACTTTTTTGCTTATAACTTTTGATTTTAAATTTAAAAAAACAAAAACAAATAATTCTACTGTTTTAAGATATATGTTTGCAACTTTGAAAAATATTTGCAACTTTAAAACAACTATCGATTAATGTTGTTCAATATTCCATACATGACCGTACAATCAATATCCTAAATTTTCTGATATCACAATTTAGAAACCTATATAGATGCAAGGCAGGATCTAGATCAAACGTATTATCTCATTTTTGAATGTTCAAACCTCCAACCTTCGGCGTTTAATTTATGGCTGTCATGAAAAGTGAAGGTGATAAAGTTAGGGAAGAGCGTTGCTGGCCTGTGATTCACATTAATACAAGGAGGTGAAACTGAGGTGTGAGTGAATTTGTGATGTGAGGTGGAAATTAATCCACAAGGCTCTCTCCCCCCCCACCCCCTCTCTCTCTCTCTCTCTCTCTCTCTCTCTCATAAGTCAAATTGAAGTAGCTAGGTTTGTCGGGTAGTCAAGATCTGAGACTTGAAATTTACTTTTTTCTAAATCTCATATTTTAAACATCTTAGGTGTTCTAATTTTTTGGATCTTGGCTTTAATTGTTCCATACTAGTGGATGGTGAAATTGTTCTCTCCAAATTCAATCGAGGTACGCGTCAATTAGGCCAAACATCTCAGTATGTATATATGTATAAAGTCAAATCCAGCTCTTACAGGCAATCATGGCCCATTATATAATAGGCATAAGCTTCCAACCCATTTTATATTTTCAGACCATGTTATCAACTTCTATGGTTGTGCACTATGCTTCTGAGCTTCATATGCATCAAAGCCCCACTTTGTCACTCTTGTTTTTTTCTGGTTCTCTCTCCAATAAGGTTAGTATTTTACTGTATATACTGCTTGCCCGTTATATATATTTGTGTACTTTGCATATTGCTTGCTTTTGTACCATTAAAGGTTATTTATGGCAATATCAAAATTCGGATTTTGTATAATATCGATTGATATATTGATAAATAACAATATTGAAAACTCAAAATCTCAATACGTACTGTATTGGTCGGTATTTATAACACTAATAATATTGCCCTAAGTGTTTCAGTTGAGATTACGCCCCGTCTCGGCTATGTTTTTTTGTCTGTGTTTTTAGATTTTTCTACTTTTTGGCTATTGTTTTTAAATTTTTGAATTTTCTCATTAAGAGAAACTAAAAAGTAATTTTTTGGTACCATTCAAGGTTGTACATACCAGTATTAGAATATGTATTGAATTAACAATACAATCTCACATTGCTCAATTTTTTACAACATCGACTGATATATCGATAAATAACAATATTGGAAGCTCAAAATCTTGATGCATATAATATCAATCAACATTTAAATTAAAACACAATTATTGTACTATTATTATCCTAATTCGGCTACGGACTGTGCATATTACACAATATAAACAATTGGTTTTCTCATAAGTATGATAAGTTCCGCACAAACAGTACTTGTTCTAATACTTACCATACTTGTAAGTATGAAATAATTTATGGGCTGTAATATGCATTATTTTTAGAATTTTTGTCATTACCCTAGTTGTTTGAGTTGAGAAACCTATTATTCTATTAATACAGTTTACAGGTTATGACTTCTTCAGTTTATAACTGTTTCAGGAGGTGGACCCCAAGCTGTGAAATCTGATTAGCATCTTTTGCATAAGTTGAGCTCTCCTTTAAGGGTTTATTATATAAACCACACTTGTATTCATAGTAATGGACAAAGAAGAGAGCTACTCGGTATATACATATGTACATATAACTCAAAACTCCACCATTTCTATCTCTGAAATGTTCTTTTTTTGATAAATCTTTTCACTCCCATGGTGTTCTTCTCTAAACCTGAATCTTTTCAGGCATCCCTGCCGGGAAATTTCCCGGGACTGGACTATTCTACCGATCATCATCATCATCATGAACAACAGCAACAGCTCATGATGAACCCTAGGATCGGAGAAACATCCGGAGACAATCAAATAGTTGATTATATGCTTCACAATCCCCAACCACAACACATACAATCTGGGTTTTGCAGACCCAATTCTCCTGACAAGTTGATGAGCTTCGCTGACGTGATGCAGTTCGCCGATTTCGGACCGAAGTTAGCCGTGAATCAAACCAAGATTGCCGAGGAAGAAACCGGGATCGACCCGGTGTATTTCCTGAGGTTTCCGGTTTTGAACGATCACAAGAAGTTGCAGGGTGGGTCTTTAATGGCGGATCAAGGAGTCGGGGAAAAAGCGGGGACGGAAGAAGATGAAGAAGATGAGGAGGGTGGGGACTCGGAGAAGGCGGCGGTGCAGCTCCGGATTGCCGGAGAAAGGGTTGAGAAGAATCCGGTGGCGGTGGCCGCGGTGGAGGCGAAGAACAAGAGGAAGAGACCAAGAAGCAGCAAGACAAGCGAGGAAGTTGAGAGCCAGAGGATGACTCACATCGCGGTGGAGAGGAATCGGAGGAAGCAAATGAATGAGCATCTTCGCGTTTTGAGGTCTCTCATGCCGGGATCTTACGTCCAAAGGGTATCAATTATCAAACCTTTCTCAAAATTCTGTCAAATAATGAGTTTTTATTTTTAATGCATTTTTTTAGTTTTAGTTTAAATATTTATACTTTTCAAATTACTCTAGAATGAGAATAAGAAACTTCCACAAAAAAATAAACAAGAAAATAACTATTTTCAGTAAAAAAATAGCTTTTTTTCAAGTATACGTTTCCAAGTTTGATAAAAAAAAGTTTTACTTTTAAATTTTTTCTTAATGGGGAGAATTAAAAAAACAAGAAATTTATATCAAAATATAAAAAGGTACAAAAAATATGAAAATATTCACTTACATTAGTATATTATAGTTTGAACAAAGTTTAAATCCCATTACATATTACCTGATCGATATTTATTTAAAACCCTAATAGAGGCTAATATATGGTTCCATCACCAATACACATATGTATTCTAACACCGGGATTTGATTTAGAACCCTAGGTTTGAAGCAAATTAAATAGCAAAAACTTAGATGGGTTTGTGGCAATTGATCATCACAGGGGGACCAAGCCTCCATTATAGGAGGAGCCATTGAGTTCGTAAGAGAGCTAGAGCAGCTCCTGCAGTGCCTTGAATCGCAGAAGAGGCGGCGGCTCTACGGCGATCCACCGCGGCCAATGGACGACTCCTCCTCCTCCCTTGCTGCAATCCCACAAACTCCCCAGCCGCCTCCATTCTTCCCTCCCGTGGCCGTGCCGCTGCCGGTGCTCCCGAATGACCACCTTAACAAGGTGGTGGATTTTGAGAGCGGCGGAGTGCTCCGGGAGGAGACAGCGGAGAGCAAGTCGAGCTTGGCAGACGTGGAAGTGAAGGTGCTAGGGTTTGACGCCATGATCAAGATCCTGTCAAGAAGAAGGCCGGGGCAGCTGATTAAGACCATAGCTGCACTGGAAGACTTGCAGCTTAATATCCTCCACACCAACATAACCACTATTGAACAAACTGTCCTCTATTCTTTCAATGTCAAGGTATGTATGTAACACATTTTCTATCAAATCCGACTCAATATTTTATGAATTTACTTAGTTATGACATGTGTCTAAAGATTTTAATTATTTAATTTTAAAAATTTAAGAGTAAAATATAAAATAATATTAATAATTTAATAATTAGTTAATCGCCCAATTTAAAAGCACTCAATTAAATATATGACTCTAGTAGTTTGCTAATTTATGGAGGTAAAAAAAGATAAACAAAAAAATAATAAAAGTAAAAGTTAAATTATTATTTTTATTGAATCAGTAAAATAAGAAGTAATATTAATTAATGTGTTTTTAATTTTTTACGTAGAAGAACATGAGAAAGAAAAGAGAATAAAAGAGAAGGTCAAAATTGTCTCATTTCAAAAATTGAATATTTGACTTATATATATATAAATGTCATATCAAGTTGTTCTATGTTGTTATATAAATATATATGTATGCATATATGCAAAATATAAAGTGAGCATTGCGAATAAATTTCAAAATGAATAATGTTACGATGATCACATTTTTGTATTACATGATGTTGCATCTCATGTATAGTACTTATGTTATTTTATTGACTTAGCATTTATTTCTAAGCTTTAAACCCATAAGATGCAACATCATATATTATTTAAATGTGATCATCAAAATATGATCTTCTCATTATTGTTTCAAAATTTCATGTCATAGTTTTTTGAGTTTTAGTATTTTTCAAAACAAAATATATTTTTACTTATTATCTAATTTTAAAATAAAAAGTAACTTCACAGTGTTAGGGTATCAAATAGGTTATCCCTTAATATAAAATATTGCAATAGAATAAGTCTACAGACACTTTCAAAATATACTCTTTTAGTCACTCTCAAAATCTCAGCCATTAGATAATGGATTTGGCATAAAATACACTTCTTTAAATTCATCATCCAACACCTGTGCTTTTGAAAGTGGCTGAGTGAGTGCATTTTGATAGTACCTGCAGACTTATTCATTGCAATATATCCACCAAGTAGATTAAGATTTAAGTTGGATACAAGATTTTTATACGTAGCATTAAAATATAACCAATTTCATCTAGTTTTTTAAAAAGAGAAAAAAAACCCACAATTCACGATGACAAATCTAATAAAATGATTGGGTGATGATAACCTTCACAAAAAAGTTAAATAAGTTAAATAAGACCAATTTTAAAAGCCGTTGGCATGTTAAAAGGGGTTTTAGAGAATATAAAAGGGGTTTTAGAGAATATGATTTATATAAAATAGGTGATCATTTTATATAATGTTTGAACCGAATGACTTAAGCTTTCGAATTGAATACAAGATTTTTACAAGAATAAGAAAACAACTCAACAAATTTTATTCTATTTTCTCTCCTTTTGGGTTAATTATCTGCACAATGTATATACAACTATTTCTAATATAGATAAGGAAAACACCATGATCTTATCTCCAAGCCCAGTTGTAAATTTTATTAAAATTATTGTTCCATGATGTTATGTTTGTAAAATTTCACGTTACTCCAGTTGAACTGGTTGGCTGCTAGTATATAGAGAGAAAATTAGTTATTATTATTTTTACAATATTCTGATAAAGGTTTTAAATTTTGGTATCGGTATCAATATCTGTATCGATAATACGGCTATGTATTAGCTAACATCGAATAGTATTGACTAATACATTAATAAATATTGGTTTCGAAGATTCAAAATTCTAACACATATCAAACGATATGATATGTAACGATATTTTAAACCTTGTTCTGATACTTGTACAGAAACAAACACACTTCTCTCACATGAAATTTGTTTTACAAAATTGTGGGACCCGATCCTATGAAAAGGACGTATCCGATTTTATTTTTTTTGCATTTGTTCATGTATCAGAACTGCTTATTTTACATTATTATGCATAAAAACTTCTATTTATGCTTGTAGGTCGGGAGTGAAGCGAGGTTCACGGCGGAGGATATAGCAAGTTCAGTTCAACAGATACTCAGTTATATTCATGCAAACAGCACTATATGATGCAATCTTGTCGAAGGGAATTAACCTCATCTTTCTCCTGCATGCAGATTCTTTTTTGGATTTTTCAGTACTTCTTTACCAGTTCTTTCTTCTTTTTCTTTTTCTTTTTATTTTTTTTGGGTTTTTTGCTAAGAAAAATAAAATTTGTGAACTATTTTAGTTCTTCTGTAAAATCTATTAGTTACTGCTGTTCTGTAGCTAGTAACTAAGTTATGTTTGGTTTGACTTTTGAAAGACTTTGTTTTTTTTCATTTTTTTGGGATTTTGTTTCTTTATTTTTATCTAAATTTGTATTGTCGTTTTCACTTAAGTTTTAAAAAGTTCAAGAAAGACGATTTTCTTTAATAAAAACATTAAACTAGTTTTTATTTTGTTTTATCTGAATTTTCTGTCAAAACTTTTTACTTTTTAATTTCCAAAAAAAAATTATATCCATTTAAGCTAAACATTATTAAAAACCATTCATTAAAAACAAAAGATAAATCATAAAACTAAGAACTTCAATCAATACCTCATTAATTTGTACTCACTCTCTCTCTCTCTCTCTCAATGGTTCATGATTTTTTATTATGTAATTATTGTGCAATGTAAAATCTAACCGGTAATATATTACACTGTATTATATAATTATTATATGACATTTTTTGTGACCGTTAAATTCCTACATTGCACAAAAATTGCATGAACGATAATATCGGGGATGTTTGACAAAGTTATTAGGAGTAGTTTTTAACTTTCTGTTACTAATTTTAGTAATAAATTATAATTA
This sequence comes from Heliamphora pulchella, assembly GCA_032270985.1. NCBI lineage: Eukaryota > Viridiplantae > Streptophyta > Magnoliopsida > Ericales > Sarraceniaceae > Heliamphora > Heliamphora pulchella. The sequence continues at coordinate 15,948 of JAULJZ010206114.1, forward strand.
TTTTTAAATACTTACAATTTTTATTACAAATATAATTATTTTTTTATCTGTAAATAATTAGTTTAAACTACAAACTAGTATATTTACTAAACACTTATAACTTTTACTACAAACTATAATTTATAAATTATTATTATACATTTATAATTTTTACTATAATTTATAATTTATAAACTAAACAATAACAAACACCACCAATATTGGTTAAGGAAGAGGGCCGGTGGGACAGACAAGATCTGGAATGGAAGTCAACGACCATCGTACCTTGGTGCCGTGGGTTTGACTTGTCAGAACTCAAGTCGTTGGTAGTATTAGGCTGCTGTGAGAGATGGATCGATATTGCCATCATGGTTCTTGACGCCTCTATTTCTTTATTATGGCTGTATGGGATAATTATTTATTTCTTTATTTATTTATTTATTTTATTTTTATTTTTAGTAAAAGAAAATTTATTGTTTAGTCAAATTATAATATTGTTTAACCCCACGCATCGAGACGAACTTAAAAAGTAAATTTTTTTTATTAAAATATAAAAAATTTCAAAAAAAACAAAAATATTTTTGGTTGATTTCATCGAGACAATAGATAAAAAAAATTAGTTAAAAAATAAAAAAATTCAAAAAAGACAAAAATAAACAAAGTTTCTGTAAATTAGCCCAAATAGGGCCAGTTTACGGTGATCCGTTTTGATGATGTTAAATGTTTCTATTATATAATATTTTAAAAAGATTATTTTTATAAGAAATTAAGTTTATCGAATATCGATAATTATATGGAGAAAATATATTGTTCTAAACAACATGGACGACGGGTATATGATTTTGAGAGTAGACCGTAAATATCTTTGAAGATAAATGTGATCCAATTATATATAATTATTGAATAACGATCTCAACTTATTTTTTGGTATAGAAGATCTTCCTGATATAGTTTATAATATAAATAGTTTAAATTATCAAAATGAATCTACCATAAATATTTTAAGAGAAAAATAGAGGCTTCTCAAGTTATTTGAGAAATGGAGGGGATGAAGATCCTATTTTCATGCACCACCCCTTCTTTCTATCTCTTTGGTTCAGTCACTCTCTTGGCCTTATTAAAACCAAGCATACAAAGATGGCACATGGGTGGGGTCTATTCTTTTCTCTCCAAAACACAAGGTCAAAAGGGTGGCCCACCATAGATTCTATTAATTTGTGTCTACATGCACATTTTTGGTGCATGATCACTTATACACTAACGCACATTTTGTTTGAGAGTTAAGGGTAGAATTGAATTATATGGAAATAATCTTATATTATTATATTTAGTTTACTAAATTGAGAAGAAGATTAGACTCGATCTCTCCTTAACCCTTCTAACTACTATAAGCCCGTCATCTTGAGACTATTGCTATTCCACCATCTAAGTGAGTTGAAGAGTTTTGGACCTATTACTATTCTATTGAGTTATAATTTTATAATAAATATTTTACTAAAATTATGTCAAATTAAACAACCTACTATTTATCTTTAAGTTATCTTATTCTTAATCAAACTCGATTTATTCAATACAATAAAAAATACTACACTAATAATCTACTTTATAATAGCCCGCGTTATAACTTTTAACTTATAACTCTGCAAAAAGATAAGAATATTCCAAACAAATGTGCTTGCAATATTTTGCATGTAACTTCTAAGTTCTAAATCAATAAATATAAATTTTATTATTTAAAATAATAATTTTACAATTTTAACACATTTTTAACTTCTATTTAAAATTATAATCACATTTTTCGGATATAATTTATATTAAACTACACCAAACACTCTCAGCACAAGTGTAGAATTAAATCTAGATCACTTCAACTAGGCCCTTTAATTAGGGAAAAACTTCAATATACACCCTACGTTTTGGGGTGTATAACCTGTAATTATAAGATTTTATGGTTAAAATTATAAAATATTTGAAATGTCAAATCAAAAATTGTCAGTTGTTAATTATGTAGTTTTTTATTATGAATTTTTATAATCAAATTAATGAATATTTATGGTTGCTGATTTATAAATATATATTGTTGAGATATTATATTTTAAATTTTAAATATTCTTTGTAATCTAATCCTATATGTATTTTTGTACTCTCATGTATCTATAAATATGCAGCTCTCTCTCTCTCTATACTTTTCAAGAGAGAGAAAATATTTTATTCATAATTTTGTGATCAATATATTCAACATGGTATCAGAATCATCCAGTGTCAATACATCTTCTTCAACAACCACAATGCAGTCTCAAACAGTCACTTCTGTTCAACCCATTTCTCTCAACAATGCTCATCACTTCATCTCCTTCAAATTGACTTCCAAAAATTTTCTCTATTGGAAAACTCAATTGTCTCCATATCTTCGTGGTCAGAATCCTCATAATTTTGTAGACGACACTTTCTCATGCCATCCACCCACCACATTACTGAATGGCGTTTCCACCCCTAATTCGGCTCATACTGCTTGGATAGCTCAAGATCAACTCATCATGAGTCTTTTGATCTCCTCTCTTTCTGATGAAATATTGCCACTACTTGTTGGTCTCACCACCTCTCGTGAGATCTGGATTGCACTTGAAACATCTCTCGCTTCGGCATCCCAAACTCGAATTCTTCAACTCCACTGGCAATTTCAAAGTTTGCAATAGAAGGATCGTTCTGTCACAACGTTTCTTCATGAAGCCAAAACCATTGCTGATGAATTCACTACCGTTGGCAAGCCTCTCTCTCTAACCGAATTCAATCTTTATGTCTTTAAAGGTCTTCAACCCGAATTCGGTGATCTTGTTACGACCCTTGCTGCCCGTTCTGATCCAGTCTCCTTCTCCGAACTTCATAGCATCTTACTCAGTCATGAGTTTCTACACAAAAATGCTTTCTCCATGCTTTCAATATCTTCTTCTTCAGCTACTCCTCAGGCCAACTTTACTCAGACCACATCTCGCCATCGTGATAATCAGTCTGGTAACAATCGGGGCTCTTCTCGCTCTTCTCGCTCTCACGGTCGTGGTCGTCACAACAATAATGGTCGTGGTTGTAATCGCTCCAATTATGCTGGCATTCTTCTTCTCCCGTCATTTGATACTCGGGCTCGCTGTCAAATTTGCGGTCTAAACAATCATTCTGCTGCTCACTGC
>JAULJZ010206125.1:0-19111 GCA_032270985.1 Heliamphora pulchella
TGAATATTAGTATGGAAAGTGTGGTGAACATTACTAATGTTAATATTCTCAGATTCGTAACCTTTCTTGACTTTTCCCATTGGGTTGGATCATCTAGTGAAAATTTTTGTACCTCTACAGCTTATCCTTTTATTCATAATGATCACAGCGGTATTAATTGTTGGACTTGGCTTTAGAAATTAAAGCTGCCAAGAAAGGAATGGCCTCACCATTGCGTATGAAAAGGAATGGTGAAAAACTGAAATAAAATTCAATTCGCTGATATTGTCTAGATCATCAAGGAAGAAGCCCAACAAACCTTCCTACATAGAGCAGTGGCTAAAAATTCAAGATTTTGATGCTTCAATCTTCCTCAACTGTTAAGCACATATTCAGAGGAGCAAACCAAAAGCGCGGACTGTATGCCCAACTTGGGTACTGAATAGGAGGATCCACTTATTATTTGTGAATCACCTCCTTTATCTATTACACAGTTGATTTAGGATAATGTCATGGGTACCGTGTACTCTAAAGAGTAGTATTTTGTTTGTCTTTTTGTTTCCAATGTACTAAAAATTTTTTTTAAAAAACAAAGGAATGTTTGTACCTTGTTTTCTTCATAATACCTCCATATTCTTTCACCTATTTTGATTTCTCTTACAACACAATCCAAACATACAATAAGGGTATTTGGCAAGCTACTATTACTAGTTTATAGATTGTATCTTATTGCAGAAGTTATGAGTATTTAGTAAAGATTATAACTTGTAGTTGAAATTGAAGAAAAAAAATAGTCATAAATTATAGCAGAAGTTGTGAGTGTTTGAAAAAACTTATAATTTATAACTAAAATTAGTAGTAAAAAGTTAAAAATTACAGTATATAGCATTACTAAACACTTTTTATAACTAACTCTTCCTTTCAAACCTTTCACGTCTCCAAACCCCTCATTCCAAGCAAGGGCTGCCAAAATTTGAGCTATGCGTCCACTCCCTATGATAAAAATAAGGGGTAACATAAACTGATGTCATGTTCCCATAAAAATATGTAAGGGATAAAATAGGTCATCTTCTAGGTTATTTAATTTTCTGATTTCTTCTAACTTAAGGAATCGTCATAAATAATGTCTGGACTGCACTTCCAACTTTTGGTATTTTTTTACAAGAGATATTGAATGATAAAAAATAAAGCATAGAAAATTTAAGGTGGCGTGTAAATATTACTTTTCAAAGGAAGAGTTCATGATATATAATCATTAAATATAAGTTCCATGTGAGATAAATATGGTTTGTTTGTTTTATATATTGTTTTCATTTTCATTAGTTTTTTTTTTGTCTTAATTCTTTACCTTTTCCATTCATTTTTTCAACACGGATTAAAAAAATAAGTTTTATAACTAAAAAATAGAGTAAGGATTCATGCAACTCCTCTTGTAGATAGAGTTTTACACAAAATCAAGACACTAAAACCTGACCATCTTTGTCTTTAGGGTCCAAAAAATATGGAGGCTAACTCTGTTGCCAAAAAGTTACAAAACAAAATTAGAGAGAATCCTATGGTAACTTTGACTAGGATGTATACTGAACTACTAGCTTTATCTTATTATGAATATTTAAAATAATAGTAACTTTTGAAAATAGGATTTTATTGAATAGTTTAAAAGTATATGGGACTTATCTCTCAACAAGTATTAAAAATAGGACCCCTTACCCCTTAATAAATCTTCCTATTTTCTATTTTGTTTGGTACTATTAGCCATTTTTCTTATTTTGATTTGTCTTTTTAGTCTTAGAGAGTACTGTATATTACCATATCAGTAATTAATGAACATAAAATTACGATATAAATTAAGTTTTTACAGTTAATTCTAAGTTATGGATATAATATTGTTATTAATTGTTAAATACGTTTTAAAAAATGTAATTTTAAATTTCCACTTTAGGTGCCTAATTAACCTTAAAATCTTAAATTGGAAACGCCACTATTTGAAATCGTTGGATTGAAAATTTTTAAGTAATTAAATGTTAGTTATGTTATTGTTAATTTAATTAATTAGATATTACAAAATATCTAAATACCATATTAATATTTATTATTTTTATTTCATGTATAAAATGTGTTGATACAAGAAAAAAATTTTATACACATTTTACGCACACTAATTTTTTATTTGAGTAAAATAATTATGACACTCACAATTAAAAAATCTACTCTATCCCAACAATTAAAAATGCCGAGTTATCTCAAACATTATAACTTAAAAATAAAAAATTTAAAATATATTAGATATTTATAAAAAAAAAACTACCTTAAAAATTATCACAAGCACTCTAATTGTTTTTCTTAAAAACTAAACCTAAAAAATAAAGTTGCTAAAAAAAGCTCAAGTCATTAGAGTAGCTTAACCTGGTCATCTATGGGGTGTATGGCTACGTTTTTTGGTTTAGCATTTAGTTTTCTATGACTAATTGTAGCATAGTAATACTTTATAATTTTTGTTATATTTATAATTATTTTTTTATATTTTAGCTACAAGTTAATTGTCCTGAATGAGTAAATTTGGTTTATTGATTTATTCGCTTATTTACTATTATTAGTTTTTTATTTTTAGTAAATTTTTTTCATCATTTAATCAAATTATTATACTTTTTAAATTTCTTTTAATAAAACAAGCTGAAAAAGTAAAAATTTTTGATCAAAATATAAAAAAAAATTTTAAAAAATAAAAATAAGTAAAAATAAGTCAATAAACCAAATTCTATGTTGATAAAGCTAAAATAAATAAAAATAAGTTAATAAATTAATAAGCAATATTTATCCAAACAGAATCAATATATTATTAAATATTTATAATTTCTACTTTAAATTAAAATTATTAATTATTAATTATTAATTTTAACAATGATAAACACACTCTACATGGATGCACGCTGAATGGACGATGAGGGCTGTGGGGCCTTTCCAGTTTGGAAATGGCAGTACATTCTTGAATTCTGTTGGATTTTACTCATTTGTTTCTCGGCGTCGCTTTCCCCACGTCATACCCATCAATCACGGGATGCAGGGAGGGCACCTTCCCTAATGTGTTTTTGTAATTGTATACGTTCATTAAGTAGAATTTATTAATTTTATTATTATCATAAAAATCTAAATTGATCTCATACTTGTAGCTGTATAATCGCATAATATTAATTTATAAATAAATAAATAAAATTATAATTTTTTAAAAAATTATTAGATAAATATTATCTAATTATTTAATTACAGATATTAGACAGATCTAAATTTTTATATGTATAACAAAATTTTACGAACTCTACCTAATAAACAAATTCAATTATAAAAATACATTTAGTATAATACTATTCTTAAAGCACAATACCCTCCCCTTTTTCTCAACGAAAATTGTCAATCAAGAAACTCGTTTGCACTTTCTTATCACTTTCATTCAATAGCGAGATAAGAAGTCAATCTTCTGAGAAAATTTTGCCCTGGTGGACCTCATGGCTTAGTGTCCCACCTTATCTCTCTCTATAATTAATTATTTAACATTTTTGAAACACTATGAGATATTATTTATGTAATATTTTTATTTAATGACATAATAAAAATTATTTTTGGTAAAATAATATGAGCCTACTTTTTTGATACCTGAAAAATTATGCTAGGAGTAATAATTCGATAGTTTTAGAGTTTCATATGATATTACTTACGCAGTGTTTTCATTCAATCATATAACAAAAAATATTTTAAATAAAACAATGAAGATCCACATTTGTTGGATAGATAAGAGACAAGTGAGATTTACTTAGTGTGCATTGTATAATTTTATTTGTTGAGAGTACTACGTAAACAATATTATATAGTATTCCATAAATACTTGAATAATTTTTAGAGTGGACGTCTTGGTTTAACGCCCCCTCTTTCTCTCTGTGTCATATTGGAACAATATGTGTCATTATTTATGTAGTATTTTTATTCAATAACATAGTAAAAAATATTTTGATGAAATACCCAATTTATGGCTAAATAGGAGACCTTTAATCTACATTTAACTATTTTTATTCGTAAAAAAAAACCACTTATATCGATTAGAGTGCTGAAGCGTCTAATAATTTGCCAATTTACCCTCACGAATTACGTAAGCGCTGCGCTCATAATCAATAACACGTGTTGGAATTGGTCGCCTTGCTGCCAATCCAAAACCAATTAATACAGTTTTTTCAGTCCTATTGTCGTTATGTGTTCGAATTGGTCCCAACCGATGACTTGAGCTATATATGAACTTCCAATTTGGCACATGTTCAAAGCCTAGCGTTTTGCTCCATTGGAACTCTCGAATACCTCTGAATCATCCTCCTTTTTGGGCTTATCCATCTCAAAGCTGATCTGGGTATGCGCTTTTCTCGCAACTTCTTCATTTTTTCTTTCTGTTTTCCAATTGTTTTGATTTCTGTGTGTTCTCGTGACTTTTTTTTTTCTTCTTCATATCACGGCTGAAGGCCACTGTTCTTTGCTCTTTACATGTGCTCGGTTTTCAGTTTTCATTTACTAATGGAAAATGCTCAGTATACACAGAAAACCACCGATCACAGAAATGACAGAAAGTTGATATTAGCCGTCCATTTTGTATTGAAATTAGTAAGTGTTGTGAATTTCAGTACAAATGAATAATCAAAATTTAATTTTTGTAGTTGGTCTGTGGTTGGGTGTGTGTGTACGTAGTATTGCTGTTTACTAATACATCTGATTATTTTCTGGTAAATGGTTGGAACTTTTCTGTCGAATAAACAGGAAATCTTGGTACTTTTTTTTTTTTTTTGTGTTTATGGTTTTTAATGAAACGAAAAAATATACCTTACTTATTAGTTGAATAACTGCAACAAAGAGATGAACAAAGTGAATCCAAATTCTTAGTAAATAAACTGTTTGGCTGAGCACTCCGATAATCTAGCTGCATTTATGAAGAGAAAATGTAGTGCTAGTATGACGTTACAAAGTTTAACAATGGGGCATAGACAAGTATGTTTATAGAGTGATATTTTTTACTACGCAAAAATTGCAAGAGAAATCTTTCTCAAACAATTTTTTAGAGAACTTCCATGACGATAAGATTTTGATTGTTCATTATAAGTTGCTTATTTACACTTTAATTACAGTGGACTGCCCCTGGGGTGTGAATCTTTGTGCCTGTGGGTGTAAAAAATTTACACTCACATAAAAATGGGGGATGGCTTGACGAGAAAGAAGATGTCGTAGGCTCCACTGTGCTCCTTCTGGTAAGTTCCTGCAAACCAAGTTGCCTGCCCAAGTTAGATGGGGGAGGAGAAGGAAGAGCCATGGTGTAAGAGGGAATTTTTGCATACCTTTTCAGGGAGGACGTGTCTGTGGATATATAGGAGTTATAGGCTTTTGGTACATAGCCTTGCCATGTGTCAACTTCTCAATGGGAACACAGAATATTCCTTTAGGATTCCCTTGTTATGTGTGCTTTTACATGGGAGGTATTGCCCTTCAGATATTTGGTTAAGGAAAAGTATTTTGTATCTCTATATAAATATTATTATGTGTATATTTATGTGGTAATTGTTACAATAGCTCCCAGTTTCTACTTGCTCCTTTAGGAGGAGGCAAAAATTTTCAATTGCGTGGGGTTTACAGAGTGGTGGCCTGATTCTTCCCCATTGTGCTTTATTTTGAATAGGCCATCTATTTGCAACCAAGGTTGCGTTGTCCGTCCACCTATGATCACCCTGCATAGGTGAGTTAGGTTTTTGGTGCTTAGCCTAACTCGGGCTTATGTTTATCCTCATTGGACCATTGTGCCCATACAAGTAGGAGCTTATTTTATATTTGTCGTCTTCGGACCATCATGCCTAGATGGCTAGGTCTTATGTTTGCCTTTTCAGACTATCGTCATATGTCTATCCAAAGGTGACTTTTGTATACATGTCCACCCATTGTATGTTCACCTAGAGGCGACTTTTTGTATATATGTCCACCCGAAGTCGATTTTATATATCCATCTACAGGCGATTTTTGTATATATGTTCACTCGAAGGCGACTTTTGTATGTCCACCTAAAGGAAACTTTTGTATATATGTCTACTCGAAGGTGACTTTTGTATGTACACGTAAAAGTTGCCCTAATGGACGTTATGGCTTAGCCCACCTCCCCTCTTTCTCTCTCTGTCATAAATTCACCCTCTCGCGAATGGTGTAAGCACTATGCTTGTCATCAATAACACGTCTCTTGCGCAGAGATGCTCGCCTTGCTGCCCATACAGTTTTTTAATTCGTAGTCGATATGTGATTGCTCGAATTGATTCCAATTGAGCACTCGACCTATATAAACTTCCAATTTGGTCCACGTTCAAAGCATCTCGTAGAGCTTTTTACTCCATTGGAACTCACAAAGACTTCTGAATAATCCTTTTTGGGTCTATCCATCTCAAAGCTCATCTGGGTATGCTTTTCTTGTCGCAATTTCTTCATTTATCTCTCTGTTTTCCATCGTTTTGATTTCTCTATGATTTCATGACTTTTTTTCTTCTTCAAGTAACCGCTCAAGGCCCGGTTCTTTGTGCTTTACATGTGCCCACTTTTCATTTACTTATCCATGGTGATGGTGATTATTTTCTGGTAATCTTTGGAACTTTTTCGTCGAATAAATAGGAAATCTGGGTACTTTGTTTTTTAGTGTTTATAGTTTTTAATAAAACGAAAAAAATATACCCTACCTAGTTGAATAATTGCTACAAAGAAATGAACAAAGTGAATCCAAATTCTTAGAAAATAAACTGTTCATAGTGCTACCCAATTTAACATTGGGACTTAGAGTAGTATGTGTATCTTTTACGTGAAAGGTATTGCTCTTCAAATATATGGTTGAGGAAATTATTGTGTATCTCTACGTAAATATTATTGTGTGTATCTCCATCTGGTAATTGTTGCAATTATAGGCTTATTTTGGTCTTGGATGATTTTTATCCCACAATAGTTCCCAGTTTCTGCGTGTTCCTTTAGGAGGAGGCGAAAACTTTCTATTGCTTGGGGTTGACGACGCAATGGTCGGCTTCTTCTTCATTGTGTTGTATTTTGAATAGGCCACCCACTTGCAACTTGGGTTGCATTGTCCGGCCACCTCTAACCACCCTGCTTAGGTTAGTTAGGGTTTTAGTGCTTAGCCTAACTAGGGTTGGGTTTATGTTTGTCCTCATTGGACCATCGTTCCTTCGGTAGGCAAGGGCTTATATTTGTCTTTTTTGGGTCATCGTGCCTAGGCATGCTATGTCTTATGTTTGTCCTCTTTGAACTATCGTGCCTAGGCTTGCTAGGTCTTATGGTTTTTCTCTTTGGACCATCGCCATATGTTTATACTATGCGACTTTTGTATATATGTCCACCCGAAGATGACTTTTATATGTCCACCCAGAGGCGACTTTTGTATATATGTCTTCCCAAAGGAAAATTTTGTATCTATGTTCCCCCAAAGGCCACTTTTATATGTCCACCTATAGCTTTTTATTGTCCACTCAAAGGCCCCTTGTGTCCACCATAACGTGATTTTTGTAGTTCTTCGCGGTAGTGACGAAGGCCAAACATTTGAAGGTTTCTTGGCAGAAAGAGGGGCTGAGCACAATGAGGTCATTCTTGGCAGCAAAGAGGTCGAGCACTGGAAGCTTTCTCAGAAGTCAGACACTTGTTTTTCTCAACGGCAAAGAAGCCAAGAATTGGAAGCTTTCTCGGCAGCAAGTAGGCCGAGTTCTTGAAATTTTCTCAAAGTTTCGGTTAAGTAAGATTGAGATAGTTTTCGGCCTAGTTGAGTGAAGATACAAATTGTGTGCCATCTATACTCATAATGAATAGATGTTAAAATCTTAAGCTTTTTCATAGTGAACGTTACTCAGTGACCATGTGTTATTCTCATACACAAGTTGGAATGCTTTCATATTAACAGTTGACGCTTAACTCGTGTCATTCTATAAGAGGAACTAGGTCACCATCGTGAATCTAGGCAAGCATCGCTTGCCCAGTAGTGTGTTTATTTTCTTTCTTTTTTTGTTGGTGTTTCTTTTGCTAAGCATTTCAACATTTTTGCATTGCCAGTTAACATCAAGAATGATGATGTTTGGCAGTCCACGTAGCTTTCTTCTCTAGATGAGCACCTTCTACGAGATGAGCCAGAGTTGGCTTGCTCTTGTCTTCAATGTAATTGTTCTCTCGATGTTAGGCTCATGATGGAAGAAGCTTTTATTTGAACAATAATTCACCAATTCTTAGAGTTGGCCTATAATAGTTCTTTGAATGGTGTTCGAAAAAAACTATTTATGCTATTCTTTTAATTGTCAAGCAATGTTGATATGCAAGTAACTGACCCGCAAAGTAGTTGAGCACCGAGTGCGTTGATAGCAAAGCATTGGGCACTGAACAAAGCGTTAAGTATCCCGTCTAGGGAGTACGTTCGCAAGAACGAAACTCAAAGGAATTGACGGAGCACACGCAACTGGTGGACCATGTGGTTTAACTTGATGCAAAGCGAAGAACCTTATAAGGGCTTGACATGCCTTGAATCCTCTTGAAGGAGAGGGATGCCTTCGGGAACGCAGGCACAAGTGGTGCAGGGTTGTCGTCAGCTTGTGCCGTAAGGTGCGGTTTGAACTATTGATTTACGTTGTTGGAAGTAACCAATTAGGTTTACGACAAAAGCTAGAAATCGATCACTGATCCAATTTAAGCCTCGGTTTAACCCGATCAAAATAGTAGATAAGCCACCCAACATCCACACCTAGATTTTTGTTAACAAAAATGGAGCAACTAGAGAACTTTCAACGGATGAGGTGGAGGTTGTAGTTTTAATCCTATTGCTAGCATTCTTGATAAGAATGAGACACCCACGTGCCCATTGGTAACTTTTGCCCTTTTAAATGTTCGTTGACTTCTTGCTTCACTTGAACACCGCCCATGGCGTATGAAATGCATATATAGAAGCTTTCGAGCTCAAGAGTTCTATGTATGGTCCTGGAATGCTGAGAGGGAAGAGACGGCAAGGTGAAATGCCGAGAAGGAAGATAGGGGGCGAAGTGGCTGGGCTCTGAGATCTTTCTCAATGGCAAGAAGGCAGGTACTTGAAGCTTTCTTGACGGCAAAGACGGCGTTATTTCTCTTCTCACAATTCAACCGCTGCCAAGCGAACGAAAAAGAGAGGTTCCGAGAACAGCCTTTCATGCGCCTCCTATTAAGTATATTATGTGATCTATTGTGTTGCTCAATTGTGCTGTGGGATGACGATCTCATGCCAGAGAGCTGATCCGAAGTTGCCATACTACTAACAAAGCTCTTTTGAGTCATGGATGAGTTGATGCTACTGGTTGCCATTGTACAAATTCGGTTTGCATGCTTTCTCCAACAAGGCAGTAGCAAACATTTGGGCCGACCCACCAGAAAGTTAATCGGTATTTTTGCTGCCTTGAAAGCATTTGAAGCCTCCGGAGCTATTTGAGCTGAGCTGAAGGCTAGAGGAAGATGAAGGTATGCTTCTTGGACCTTCGAATAGGGTGCTCGAACTGGTAGAGAAGATGCCACCCGCCCTGTTCATAGGTTTAAACAACTTTGGGAGGAGCCCTTGGGGGAGGAATTTCAGTTGGTTTTTAACATCATAATTGTTTGAATTCTGGTATTTCCATAGATGTGTCGGGGTTTATCGAGATGGATAACACGAGTCTGGGCACTCGGCCTTGTAAGTTTGATCCCGTGCGCATTACTCATTGGTCTACTTTGTTGTTTTCTCCAGGTGCTTGCAATGTTGTGAAGATATTTTTAAAGTGGGAACAAGAGGCCAAACACATTGCATATGCTGCTTTCTGTAAGTTACCGAGCATAAACTACCGAGAAGAGTGGATGAATAAGTATTGATGCTTTATTACATCGCCTTATATGAGAATGAGATGAATCATAGACCAAGCATGGCAGAAGATCTATATGGTAGTACCGCTTAAAAAAATCAGACAATTACAAAGAGCGGCCTGTTGGAGAAAAGCCAGGTGGCTAATCTTCTCCATCAGAGGATTGGATGGCTGTGGTGGGACACATGGCACTATCTGAGTTTTTAAGCCAAACAAGGTTTTAGCATTTCCGACCTGAGCCTTCATGGTAGTGAACAGCTAAGTATTGCACTGGCGACTCCAAGGTTCAATTGGCTTTGTTCTACTGAGAGGAAGATGGAATCCTTTCGTTCAAGGAGAAAGAGAGAGAGAGACAACTCTCCATGTTGGGTTTGCAATAGCACTTGTCTGATTATGGAGTAAATAGCTATGTGAGTGGGAGCAAGGAGGTGCTGAGAGCAAGAGAAAGGAGGCTGCAAAAAAGAGCTGACAACCTTGTTTGTGGGGCTACACCGCTATCTTCCTCCTTGAAAATAACATGCAGCAGAGAAGGGAACAACAAGCTCCTAAGAAGGCAAACAACATGCCTCCAAGAAGGCTAACAACAGGTTGCCGAGAAGGGAACGATAAGCTTCCGAGAGGCAAACAATGTGCTTCCGAGAAGGCAAACAACGTACTTCTGAGAAGGCCAACAATGTGCTGCTGAGAATGCCAACATTGGTGGGGTCAGTTTGCTTCCCCAAAATCTGTGTTGAGGTGAGGTGCCAATACGTGTGACATAAAAGAGCCCTCCTAGCTTCATCTCTCTCTAAGTTTCATTTGATAGGATGGATCAGTGACTTACCCCCAAGTGTAGTTTGTTGTGCTTTCTTAGAAGGGTTATTAGCAAGGTCATTGACCAGAATGGAAGAGGAACCAAGCTTGATTCAATAGCGAGGATGAAATGGAGCTCCTGCATGCCCTTTCTTTTTGCGAGCATACAACAAGAATGATATTAGGCCGTGAAAAGCCCAATTTGAATCTGACTATGAAGGAGCAGAACACAGCAAAGCCTTACAATATAATTGTGATGCTGACAATTATGCCATTGCCGTAGTCATTGTTAAGGTTATAACAAACCCTATGCAGGATCAATGTGAAACGAAAGTAGAAAGAAAAAATCAAGAACAAAAACAAGACACACGATTTGCATGATTCACCCAGTGAGGGCTGCGTCCACAGTTGCTGCAGAGTTTCATTGTAATGAAAATATGAATTAGGCTACATCGGAGTTACCACAAGCTACAATCTATATAACTATGGTTACAAATCTCTGAAAAAATACCAAAAGTACCCTAAAAGGCTCGGCGTACAGTACTTATTAGGCTCCACACAAGGTAACAGTCATGAGCCTTTGTAGACTCCTATGAGCTTTCGTTGGTAAAAGGTGTAGTTGTTTGCACTTTCAAAACCTGGTCACCTAATATTGAGGGGCGGTGCTAAAAATATCTGTCCACATGGTGCCAGTAGTAGTAAGACCAAAAAAGGAGTTTTTGCCTCTCTAGCCGAGAACCATCCAACAGATGGGTCATGAGCCTGAGTTGGGTCCTTCCCTCAATGTAAATGAGTTGCTGAGAAGTTGTCCCACGCCCTTCCGAAAAGAAGGAAGCTTGAACAATCAACGTGGCTGAGCCCAGAGACACTTGATTTCCCCTTCTCTCTCTCTCTCTCTCTCTCTATATATATATATATATATATTTATTTATTTAAATGAGATAGTGGTTTTCCCACAAACGTGTTTGTTGAATTGTTGCAACTTTTTTGGTAGGGGTGAGATAATTTTGGAGAGAGGAACAAGGGACATGGGTCACCGTGTTGAACACTAGAAAAAGTTTAGAGAGAGAAACCATGAATCTTGGTAGTTTGATTGAGAACAAAGTGGAAGAGGTATCGTTTTAATTTTTTCTGTTCATCTTTGTGTGGTCAAATGGGTCGATAAAGTGCCCCATACTCCATTTGCTGCAGCCTTTTGGATTTGTTGTGATAAGCATATCGAGAGAGAGAGAGAGAGAGAGAGAGAGAGAGAAAATAAAAAAATCATGGAAATGAGATCTTCCTGCACCACGTTGGTGGGTTTCTTGATAAGAGTAAGACATGGATATGTGTGTTTTCATTTGAAGAAGTGTAGATTGAGTCAACAGATTTTTTTTTAAAAGTCGAGAAATCCCATAGATCTTTAAAAAGTAAGTAACGAGAGCCCACCAATAGTTGTAGAAAAAATGGGAAATTTATTTTCTCTTTGTCTAATCTTTCGTGGTTAGACTGGTTAGTGATGTGCCCCTGTTTTCTTTTTTGGTAGTCTTTTGGATTTGTTGTGCTAAGCATCCAAGGAAATAGAGAGGGAGAGGCTTTTGTTCTTTTCCTTCTTAGAGAGACAAAAATTCATATACGAGTATCATGGAGGAATAATTTTTTCCAAGTTTTTGAATTTGCTGTAGCTTCATTAGTATGAAAACCCACGTCACGTGCCCAATAGTAGCTCTTTAATGTTGAGATCCATTAGTATACCGACTTAAAAATAGAATGACCTAGTGAGTCTTGAAGCAACGCCATTATCTGCCTCATCGAGCTCCACCGTCTCTCCCACTATGGTTGTCAATTGTGGGTGCCAAAAACTTACACACACATAAAAATGGGGAATGGCTTGACGAAAAAGAAGATGACGAAGGCTCTACCGTGCTCCTCCCGCTGAGTTCCTCAAAAACAAGCCACCCGACCGGTGGTCGGCCAGAGGCCCTTCAATGCCCAAGTTAAATGAAAGAAAGAGTTATGGTGTAGGAGGGAGTTTTTGCATAACTTTCTAAGGAGGAGGTGAGTGTATATATATAAAGAGACATAGCCTTTCGGTACATAGCCTTGCCATGTGTCTAACATCTTAATGGGGCACACAAAATATTTCCTTCAGGATGCCCTTGTTACGTGTCTTTTACATGGAAGGTATTGCCCTTCACATATATGGTTGAGGAAATGATTGTGTGTATCTCTATGTAAACATTATTGTGTGTATCTCTATGTGATAATTGTTGCAATTATAGGCTTATATTAGTTTTAGATAATTTTTATTTGTTGGATACCTTGATATAAATTGTTGGGCCTATTTCCTAACAGTTTAAGTTTTTGAAAAAACTGGTAATTTAACATGATATCAGAGCTCTGGTTAATGAGGTCTTGGATTCAAGTCTCAATATGTATTTCCTTGTTATATTTGTAATTGTGCACTATGTGTATTGGTGCACCTGTTCAGTTCAGTTTGTTTACCTCTTCACGTGCGAGACATGGTCACACATGAAGGGGAGTGTTGGATAGTTTGATATACATTGTTCGGCCTATTTTCTAGCATCTTAAGTTTTTGAGAAAATTGGTGACTTAACATTATTCTACAGTGTCAATATAGTTATCTTGTTTTGGGCCTAAGCTTATCTTACATCCATCAAATCGACAAATCCCACATGCAATTTCCATTCCCCTGTCGGTAGTATCCATCTATGAGTTTATCCCAATAATAGAATATTAGAATTTAAGAAATGCTTATTTATGTATATGGTGTTAATGAATGAATTTAAAGATTGTAGGTGTAAGTATCTCGAACAGGCCGGAGTACTCGAGTCTGGGAAGATAGAGTGCACCGTAGTGGCTTGGGAACCATCGAAGGGGGAGGAAGTGAGAGCTTACGACAGCCTTAGATAGAAAGAGGGTGGTAGTGGAGAACAATTGGAGAAATGGGGACTCGTGGGGTTGTAGCATGTTGAGATGATGAGATAATCTTTGGAGAACTGGGGTTGACTCCTTTATAGGCGTTGCTAGAGGGAGTGTCAAAATCCTCAAGATCATTAAAGATGACGGGTGCCTCATTCGCATTGGTTATGCAAATAAGATCCCAAACCTTGGGACCTGTAACATGGAGCTGCATGTGGTCGGTATGATATATAGGGAAGAGTATCATATGATTGCATATGCCGGTTGGGTAAGTGTGATATGACCTCCCAAACTGCCGGTTAGTTGGCCAGAAGGCATGATGCGACCTCCTAGACTTTTGGGTGTCTTGGTCAATGCCACTAAGGCTACTTGCTTGGAGGCAAGCACGAAAAAGTTGGGATCTTGTAGCCGATCGTGGGCCCTGTAAGCGCCACGTGGCCGAGATATATGTGGATACTCACAAAGATGATCCGTTTAAACTTCTCGTATACTTACTTTCTCTTTTGATATCTCAGGATGTTTGGGCCAACTTATGTGCAGCTCGACTAATTTCTGGAGGACCAATCCTACCCTCTACTAGAGGGGGGGACCCAATTAAAGCTATAGCAAAGTTTCGTATGAACTAGCCCTAAAGAGTTGCACGTAAAAAGTTTCAAATCAGAGACCTTAGAGGGAGCAAACCCTCAATTCCCAAGCCTTTAACCACCAGGCTAACCCTTGGAGTTCTTCTCATATATTTTCTTACCAATGCAGTCTTGTGAATGGGAAGTTCCATCCGGCAAGCAATGTAATATCTACCTCTATTCTTCTTTAATTATTTGGTTATTAGTTTATTAGCTTTTCAAATATAAGCAAAGAGTTAAGACATTTGGTGAACTTGATGCCCTTTTTCTTCGTACATTGACTTAGCCATCTTTACTCACTCAGTTTTTTGTCCTCTTATGGCCTTGAGTGTTTAAAGTTCTTGCCTTATAGGGGTTTTGAGCCCACCCACACTTGGAAGTACATCCAAGACTAAACACTCAAAAAGAAAAAGAGAGAGAGAGAGAGAGAGAGAGAGAGAGAGAGAGAAATTGACGTGGTTTGGTAAAATTATCCACGTCTAGGGGTGAGAGAGAACAATCCACTATAACAGTAAAGAGTCTAAATATGAGATACAAATTTTACATCATCAAACCGCATACCTCTTTTCCCTTTTGCTTCCATTTGGTCGCATAAATCATTGTGACTTGGCTTTTCTTCTTAACACTTTAGTAGCACCCACTCAACATCTATATACTAAGCTCTCCACCTAACTAGCCACAAACAATGAACATTTGGCAGCCTACACGATTGGACCAATCAATTGCTAACTTTTTCACATGGGCTGCTATAGCAAACTTTTGTTAGTTTTCAAATCTTGCCACATGGGTAGACACCAACAAATCACCCTCTATGCGCATGTGCACTGAGCCACACCCACTTACTCAGGTTCCCCGCACCCTTTTGCTTGGAGTACCGAGAAAAGTTCACATTGCAAATTAACGTGGCTTTAGCTCTCTCCTCTTTTGTGCACAATTGGAGAGATCTCCCGACTGCCAAAATTTAGGGGCCCGTTTAGATTTAAATTTAGTATGAATATATTAATTTTTTTTTGTTATGACATTAAATGGATCACAAGTGATAGATATTGTTAATTGTATTTCTTTGTTCTTAAGTTCAAAACCTTCCACTTGCTTTTAGTTTAATTTTGTTTTCTATGCCACCCAGAATTTATGTAATTTTAAATTAACTCAAATGTTTAAAATGTAAAATAATACGAATAGAATATAAAAAAACGAAAGTTACAATCAAAAAATACTTGAGCCATGACTTTCTAATTCTAAATTGTTGGATTTTATTTTTACCAATTTCTAGTCAACCACAAAATATTGAATAAAAAAATATTTTGTTGTTAATAATAAGTTAAAAACTTTATGCTTAAGTGATACTATGTTGTATTCATTTTGTGTTCATAAATTGAATTTTGTTGAAATATGACTACAAACATATTTTTTCTACTTGAAATTTTATTATTAATTTTAAAAATTTATTGGGGCCCCATACTACAAACTCACTTAAGGCCTTAAAGTTCTCAGGATCGGCCCTGGTCACCACTAACTGAATTTGGAGAAAAAGAGACATTTTCCCCAAACGCTTGCTTTGCTTTGCCAACGTCTTTGCTACTTGTGAACTAGTGGTTATACCTGGTTCTACTGAGAACTTTGCACGCTTTTTGAATTGCTCAACTGTGTCTTTTCATACCTGTTGATTAACTTGCTCACGCATCTGCTTCACCTGCTTATTCTTTTGCTTTGTACTACTTATCTGATGATTGACAGAAACTCCACCTGTCATAATACTTAACACAAGTCTATATAGATTAGCATAAATCATCTGTCCTTGTAGCATCACCTTGTCTTCTTTGAAAACCTCTTAGTTCTCCTCTGGATGAGTACCTGCAACCTTTGAAATCCAACATCCCAGAAATACTAGATATTTCCTCAGATCCCGCAAATGTCATTCCCCGGTCAGGGTCAAGACTCTTTCATCAAGCATACACAATCGTACTGTCTCCATGCTAACAACCTTATTCATTGTGTTGTTAGCCATTATGTCAGTATTTTTATCATATGAATGATAGGTAACAAAATAATTTCTGATCGCACCCATATAAAACAAACATTGAGAGTTCACCCAACTTGAATCTTTTGCACCCAAAAAGACTGAAGCACATCATTAATGCTGATAGTTTCCACAGCTTCAGATGGTTTTCCTTATTTTTTATCGGCCTGGAGCTTTGGATAATTTCTAAGTATATGACCATCTTGGTCACACTAATAGCACTTCCTATTTTCAAACCCTCTTGACCGTGATGACCCCTCCATTGTCTGGACTTCTCTTGGCTCTCATTTGTTTTGCCTCTAACTTCATCTGATGCGACCATGATGCCCTCATCTAAGATCTTGTCACTTTGGTTCTTCCTTATAATCTCGTGGAATATGATAATAGCAAACACCTTATGAAATCCGATGGCATCTTTTCTTACATCAAATTGGTCCTAAGATGTTCGTACAATGAAGGTAAAGAGGCCAACAAGAGAATTGCTTATAGGGGTGTAAAGAAAACCGATTTAATCAAGTCAAACTGGACCGGTCAGTTTTTATCGGTTTTTGGATTGTATTCAGCATGATCGGTTTTGTCATTCATATGAAATTGGGGGATTGGTTCAGGAGCAGTTGACTAAATCTACCAACTGAACCAATAGAAACCGACCAAAAACTGGCATAGAGCATAGGTGCTGCAGAAGTTTATATTTAGTCTAACACGCATACAATACAAACTCGCTGCAGAAGTTTAAATTTAGTTTAATACACACAATACAAACTTGAAAATAATCCCAATTTACTCTTTGATCTAGCGGCTGGCCTTCCTCATCCCCTTTTATCAGTCTACCTCTCTCTCTCTCTCTCTCTCTCTCTCTCTCTCTTTCTATCTATCTATCTATATATATATATCAAAAACACACCCTTCCCTTAATCTCACTCCCGAATTTAGCTATAATTTTACAATAATCAAGGATACAAAGGTAGAAAAGTTAAAAAATGATGCAAAGATGAGAGAATTGGTTGCTCGGCTGAGAAACTATGCGAATTGAATGGTGGGGATCGACTAATCTATTTGCAATAAAAGTGACTAAGGTGCGTTTTCTTTTCTCTTTCTCCATTGGGGCTTTTACAAATTAAGTCTTCTTTTTCAGCATTCTATGATTTTGAGTTATGCTTCTTATTTTAATGTTTTATGCCTCTTTCATGGAAGGTAACCTCTACATCTTCAATTTTTTTTTCTTTCCTTTGTTTGGTTTTTGAGAAACTAACAGAAAACGAGAAAGAGTAAAGAGTTTACTCTAACCTAACTAAACCGAAATCGAACCGATTGAATACATATCGGTTTGGTAAGGTTGTATGCTTTGTTCGATCAGTTTTAGTGCTTCCATATATAAAATCGAGAGGTTCGGTTTTCGGAGGACAATTTTTTCTGTACCCGACCGAACTGAACCAATTACACCCCTAATGGCTTTATCTCTTCCTCGATCTTTGTATAGATGAGATTTAGTTCTATTAATAACCTATTGAACTCTTCCAGATGGTCCATGAAGTTCACTCTCTCAATCATCTAAATTGTGTAAAAGTGCTTCTTCAAAGATAATCGCTTTGCCAATGATTTGGACTTGTACATGCTTTTCAACTTTGCCTAAAGTTTTGTTGGATCTGTCTCGTTGATGACTTCTTGAAAAGTATTATCCCCGAGATACTGCTAGATGGTGACGTTTGCCGGTTCTCTCATCTTTTCCCACTTGTCATCTGGGGCCCCATTCGACTGTTAGGACTTTCTTTTGAGAGCCTTCACCATGCTCTCACTTGCCAATATGTTTTTCGTCCTTTGCTGCCACAAGGTGAAATCATTGTAGCCGTTGGATCTAAATTTGTTATAACCGACAAATAGGGTTTTTTCCATGGAGTACAAATAACCTCTGTTTTTTTTCAGATCCTTTACAACTTGTTCCATACACCGCAAAAGTGTTGGGTGTAAACCGGCATTCATTTATTCTTTTAATTGCTTGCTTGCTTGTTTTGCAGTTATTATTGTTGGCGGTGGTATTCTTATGTCTATTTGTTTATTTTTAAATCTTGTTGGTGTTCTAATCAATATATTCCTAATTCAATTTATCATTATGCTTTCAACAGAGAAATTTTACATCAACACGAAAGAATGGAACATTGTTCGCAAGTTTGGTTGGTTTGCTTAGTAACTCTACTGGTGGCTTTAAGCCTTCCGAATTCACAAGCTCGTGTGAAGAATCAGAATGGTGTAAAATCTTCCATCTTTTTATCTCCTAAGTTTGTTCTAGGACCAGGATCAGTGGTCGACCAATACTACTACAACATTGACTTTCCAAGAGGTCATATTGCTCTCAAGAATTTCAATGCTGAAGTAGTCGACGAAGCAGGGAATCCTGTTCCCCTTCATGAAACTTATCTCCACCACTGGGTTGTGGCTAGATACCATCAACGTAAGGGAGTTGAAGTTCCAAAATACAATGGGAACCTAGGGTTTCACCAATCGGACATTATCATGGTTCGCAACTCTGGACTATGCGGGACTAGTCTTGGGCAATATTTTGGCCTCGGTTCTGAAACGCGAAGGACAGCCACACGGGTGCCGGATCCTTACGGTATAGAAGTCGGTAATCCAGCAGAAATTCCTCCTGGATATGAGGAGAGATGGGTACTGAATGTCCATGCAATTGACACCCGGGGCGCGGAAGATAGGTTGGGGTGCACTGAGTGTAGGTGTGATCTGTATAATGTCACAAAGGATGGACGTGGCCAACCTTTGAGGCCAGGTTACATAGGCGGCTTGAGATGTTGCTATGATCAGACTCATTGCAGGGTAAGAGAAGGCTTTGAGAGTGCCCATAGAGGCCTCTACAT
>JAULJZ010206134.1:0-19110 GCA_032270985.1 Heliamphora pulchella
CATATAGATACACTCGTCAAGACTTCCGTTAAGAAAAGCTGTCTTGACATCTATTTGCCAAATTTCATAATTGAAATAAGCAGTAATGGATAAGAGAATTCAGATAGACTTAAACATTGCTACCAGCGAAATGGTTTTCTTATAATCAATCCCTTCTTTCTGAGTGAACCCTTTAGCAACAAGCCTAGCTTTAAAGGTTTTAACATTCCCGTTTGCTCCTCTCTTCCTCTTGTAGATCTACTTGCATCCAATGGATTTTATACCTTCGGGTGGTTCTATAAGTTCCTAAACCTGATTGGAATACATAAATTCCATATCTAAATTCATAACTCTTTGCTAAAGATCTGTGTCTTTGTCCTGAAGTGCTTCATTGTAGTTACAGGGTTCGATATCTAGTTCTAACAGGATCTTGTCAAAAGACTCTCCCAAGAACATATACCGATCAGGTTGATGAACAACCCTGCCACTACGACGAGGCATTACCTGTGTCTATGTACTATCTGTTACACGCTGTGCAGAATCTGAACCCTGTGCATCAGCACCCTGTTCTTGATTTACACCGATCTTGATATTCCTCCCACTACGATGAGGTAATGAAATATCAGTGACGTATGGTTCCTCTTCCATTCTACTAGTATTTTCTCTTAGTTCTTTCAGAACAATATTGCTTTTGAGCCTGTGATCCATAATATAATCCGCTTCCAAGAATCGGGCATTGGTGTTAACAATGACTTTCTGATCATTAGGAATATAAAATAGACCACCTTTCGTTTTCTTGGGATACCCCACAAAGAAACAGACTTCTGTCCTTGGTTTCAACTTACCCGCGTTCCCTTTTAGAACATATGCTGGACACCCCCAAATTTGATTGTGTTTCAGGCTAAGCTTACGCTCAGTCCACAATTTTGTGGGAGTAGATGGTATTGACTTAAAAAATACCAAGTTTAGAATATAAGTCACTGTTTCTAAAGCGAGTCCCCAAAATGAATCGGGTAGACTTGAATAACTCATCATGGACCTTACCATTTCCATAAGAATCCCATTCCTTCTTTCTGCTACACCATTCTGCTGTGGAGTGCCAAGCGCAGTCAACTAGGATGTAATGCCTTCTGATGACAAGTAGTCTCTAAACAATCCAAAGAGGTATTTTCCACCACGGTCGGATCGTAGTGATTTGATACTTTTATCCAGACGCTTCTCTGCCTTCGTCTTTAATTCTTTGAATTTCTCAAAGCATTCAGATAAATGTATCCAAACCTTGAGTAGTCATCGATGAAACTGACAAAGTACTCAAAGCCACCTCTAGCCTGGATTGTCATAGGACCACACATATCAGAATGAACCAGCTCTAACGGTTCTTTAGCTCTATAGCCTTTGGCCGAAAAGTGTTTCTTGGTCATCTTACCCTCTAAGCAAGATTTACAGACTAAAAGTGTCTCTACTTCCAATGAACTCAAAAGTCCATCTGCTACTAGTCTGTTTATCCTTTTTAGATTAATATGACTCAAGCGTAAGTGTGAAAGAAATGTTTGGTTCATTAAAAAAAGAAACTTTCTCTTATATGGCAAATTAGATGTGTTATTTATTTAAGTTAGTTACAGTATAGAAGGAATAGGAGATACAACATACAATCATCCACCAATATACCAGAATAAATAAAATATTTATTTTTCGTTACAACCACAGAGTCACCAAAATGAACAAAATATTTGTTCTTTATTAAGCCCGAGACTGAAATTAAATTTCTTTTAATCAAATGAACATAAAGACAATCTTTTAGAAGAAATATCATATCTCTACTAAAGCTGAGAGTGACACTTCCTACTATAACTCTTGCCACCCTTGTATTATTGTCCATGTGAATGTATATTTTTTCATCACTAAACTACCTGATTTCTTGGAATCCCTACAAAGAATTACAGACATGATTAGTGGCTCCCGTATCTACACACCAGGTTCCGGTAGATAACACTGCTAAACATGTTTCAACCACCAGTTAATAGCAATTACCTAATTTGTTATGCTTATTAAGAAAAATCGAACACTGCTTTTTCTAATGCCCAAACTTGTTACAGTAATAGCACTTGTCTCTCGACTTCTTCACACTAGCTTTTGGTCCCTTAACTTCTTTTGGAGCTGTGCCTCCCTGTGTCTGAACCTTTTTCTTCTTCTTACCTTTCGGCTTAGATAAAGAATCCTTCTCAGCCACATACACAGAACCTGGCTTCCTAAGAATACTCTCGGCTGCTTGAAGTTTCTTAAGAAGTTCTGTCAGTGAAAAGTTGAGCTTGTTCATGGTATAGTTTAGGCAAAACTACTTAAAACTTTTAGGCAGCGACTAGAGTATGATATCGACCTGGGTTTTTTGTCAATTTCAACTCCAAGGATCTCCAGTTTATTCAAAAGACTTATCATCTTCAGAGCATGATCCCTAACTAGGGTGCCTTCAGCCATGTTAACATTCATTAGAGATTTCATGGCCACCTACCTAGAAGCACGATTTTGATCCCCAAACATTTCTTTGAGGTTCATAATCATGTCATAGCCACTATGCATAGACTGATGCTGATGCTGATGCTGCAAAACATTTGATATTAAAACCAAAATATAACAGCGAGCCATCTGATCAACTTTCTGCCACTTCTGATGGGCCTAAGTTTCCTGTTCAGTCGCCCCCACATCAGGTACCGATGGACATATGTCAGTTAACACAAACTTGTATTCCTCGGTAATTAAGATAATGTCTAAGTTTCATTTTCAGTCAACATAATTCGGTCCCGTAAGTTTATTTTTTTAGTATTGAATCGAGTGGATTGAAAGTTATTTTAATCTTGAGAATCACATAATTAACATACTGCTAATTTTGATGAGCACAATTTTAAATTTATTTTAATTTGGTTCCCTCTACCATTTTAAAAGAAATTTGCCAGCAGCTTGGTACCCTATGAATAGCATGCTTTGATAGGAGAACATATACTATCTATTGTATGACCAGATAGGCCAATTTCTATTAATTTTACTATGTAGGCAACTAACCATGCCAAGTAAAATTAAATAACTGACATAGTTTTGATCCAGTATATAATAGTAGTAATTCAGATGGAGATGATACTATTATATACAGCTAAGTGTTAACTATCACATAATCCCAAATTAATCGTTTCGCAATGAACCCTTTATGTCACGCCCCAAACACCAGGGTCACGCGAAGCCTTCCAAACACCCATTTAAGAAAAATAGGTTTTCATAGTTGGAAATCAAAATACAGCATTTGGATAAAAGATTTCCCTAGTTTAGCTCTCATAAATAGAAAACATGCATTCTCATACATGAATAAGGATATCGCTGAAAGGCGTACAGAACCAGCCACCACATGCGTTACATGTAAAAGTACATGTACAAAACAGGAGAAAACTACAACAAGTCTTCCATCACCTCTGCAACTAGGTCAACTCCTCATGTTCACCTAAAAATATTTTCACAACAAAATCCCACACCGTGAGCCGAAACCCAATAGAAAATAGACTGTAAAGCTGTAATACAAGTCATGCAATCATATGGTGGGAGTTAACTCGACCATAGCACCCCAAAAAGGTTTTTCATCTCAAAAACCACACGTTTTCCATTCTTGAAACTATGCATATCATCCTAACAGATATCATGCCACAGTTAAGGGAAAGCAGTAACAAAACAATATTCTCCACTCGGACACACAACCGAGGAGACAAGATGAAATGAGATCCTATGTACCGACTCTATCAACTCAAGACAAAGGCAACAACTATAGACTCTTGCCCATTACCCTAGTCCTGAGCCACTTAAGGCCTGCTAGGTAATAACAAGTTCTATACGATGTCACAACAACATACCCACTCAAGGGATAACCTGCTTCTTTACGGATTTCTACGACCGATGGACGAAGTTAACCAAATCACGACTTGCTTCTTTACGGATTTCTTCGACCGATGGACGAAGTTAACCAATACCACGTTTACGGGGATTAACCCGAGGGACCGTAGCGAACCCACTATGCGAACGTTTTTGGACTTTCACCAAGGAGCAATGAAAGCCAAACTCAACACACATCTACTGTCACGGTACATCTATGAATAACATTTTAAACCCAACCCACAAAACATGTATACAACACATGTACATAAAAGGGATCCCATCCATGAACCATGGAGATTAACAACATATGTAAAAACATATTTTCATTGAAAATGTTTTAGGAGTTGAGACTCACCCCCGAGGGCTAGCTCCAAACCTTCAACCAAACACGTTTTTCACAACAACTAAACCCTTTTCTAAAAAGGTACTCAACCTTTTTCCCAAAACGAACCACCAAAATGCCAAGCAAACAGCAGGCATTTCAGTTGACTGGACCCACCCCCAGTTGACTGAACAACACTCTGAAAAAACAAAATTTTCAAACAGAAGGCACTTCGGTCGACTGACCCCATGAGTTTAGTCGACTGAACTCACCAAATGATGATCCAGTCGATTGGACCCATAGGGTCAGTCGACTGAACTCACCCAGAAAACGTTTTTAAGCTACGGTTTTTCTCTCCAATCCTCAAACCAAGCTTCGAAAACACCTGTTTTGATACCTAAGAGCATACCCAAGCTCAAGGCTATCATAAAACCTCGAAAGGAACATCCCTCTTTCGATTTCATCCAACCGATCGCCGAAAAATAGTTTTAACCCAAAACTGGATCTAGAACATAAATCACTTTTCATGCATTTTTAAACGGTAGAAACACGTAGGATTACATGTAGTACCCTCCAACAGTTATACAGTCTAAGATCCTACCTCGGTGAGTTAAAAACTCAACGTCTTGATCCACGTGCAAAACTGAGATTCGTCGGAATAGAATTCCGTCCGGATGGATGCTTAGACCTCAATGCAGATACTAAGGATCAGCAGTTGATTTGTCAAAAACCAAGTCCCGGGCCCCCGAAAAGCTAGAGAGAAGGCAGAGAGAATATGGAGGAAACTTAGGAGTTAAGTTTTAAAAATATCTTTTTGAAAATATCTAACTCCAGATATTTATAAGCTTCCAAAATAATTTTTTTTTTGAATTTTTTAAATTCGCACGGCAACTCCCTACAACCCCGGGAACGAACCCTGGATGCTAAGATAAACTTAAATATGTATCAAAATGATTAAATCATACATCAAACAATTATATATATATATATATATATATGCGCAAAAACACTTCAACATAAATAAGTGTCAAAAAGAGATGGGCCCGGGTCTCACACTTTAGATGGAGAAGTCATCCACATTAATAATTATCTAGAATTATCCCTAAAGGAGATTTATACTGGCCATACCGCAATTAATCTATCCGATGGGGAGGAAATTCTTATTGCCAACACGCAAGATTTAATTGCATCGCATAAAAACTGGTGATGGAGACCGCGGAATTTATCTGTGAATAAATTTTCTCTCCCACTTAGATTTTTAAAACACTTTTTAGGGTTATAAAAATCTGTTTAATTAAAATAAATTTATTAATTTCAAGAACCACACAATCTGAAAGAATCAAACATCTTTCTGTATATACGATTCCAAAGATTTCGATTTGTCAAACCATCTTTTCGTGTTTAAATGTATAACAAATGCACAGTTTTTTCTTCAACTTTTTAGCTAAGGTAGTGATTAAAAATATTTATTTATTTTATTTTTTGTTCTATATTTTTTGAAAAATAATAATTTATTTTGATTAAATATTTTTTTATTTTATTAATTCAAAATTTAGAATTAATTCTCACTTTTTTTCAAGATATCCGATTTTATGAAAAATCATCTTAAACGTGATATTTTGTTAAAAAATAAAATATCTACAGTTTTTCTATTTAATTAAAATCTTAATTAAAAAAACTTAATTTTATTTTTTATTACAAAATATTTTAATTAAAATCAAAATTTTAAATTAATTAAATTAACAAGATAAATAAAATAGATATGCAACATTCACTCAGTTCATATTTATATATAAACACTATATGTATATATCCCGATTTTATGATCAAATAGAAACACTGAAGTGTTTCAGTCTCCTGTAAAGGATAAATTGTAACAATCATCTTTCCTGTCTGTTTATTGTATCCTGATTGCATCAAGCTTTCCTGATACACTGTGATATACAAATATATCAGTTTGAAGATCAAATCATATCAGAATATCACATCGAAATAGCCCCGAACCAACCAAACACCACTCGCCACCATGTTGCCGCCAGCGCCGCCCCTAACCGCCGCCTTTAGGCGGCTTTTGCCGTTACCTCATTACTCCGTTTTTGACACTTTTTATACCAAAAAAATAGCTCTTGAAAAGTAATATTGATTTGTCAAAAAATCAGCCTGAAAACAGCTCGAAAAATAGCCCAAAAAATTGCCCAACAGTCGCGGCCACTATAGATAGCGTCGCCACCCCAAATAACCCCCTATTTGGGCTTTTTTCGATGGTCTTTCTGTGCCCATTTCTTCTAAAAAAATAACTCAAATATCCAGCAACCCGTTGCTTCGAAGAACGCCTCGAAAACAATCCCAAGACAGCCCCAAACCAGCACCGTTGTCGCCGCTAGAGTGCCGCCTGTTTTGCACTATTTTTGGCTTAGTTTTTTTATGATTTTTTGGACAATATTTTAAGGTATGTTTATTGCTATTTTATACCTAAAACATTACTCAAAAATAGTCCAAAAAATAATCTAAAAAATTAGCAAAACTACCGCCGGCAAAGCTTCTGGTGGTGAGCTATTTTTATTGATTTTTTCATTATTTTTGACTTATTTTTGCAGCTATTTTTTAATGCTTAAATACTGCAAAAAAAAACACACCAAAAATGATTATTTAAAATCGTTAAAAACTTACCGCAATCCGTGGCCCGTAAAAACCCGAAACTACCGCCAATGCCGCCGCATGTTCTTCGTGTTCTTGGATATTCAACATGTTCTTAAATAATCTAAGTAGATATTTAAAAATAAATAACTAACTATTACATCGATCCTATGTTCTGTAGGCTCACATTCAATTCTAGAAAAAACTTAATCTATCACGGTTAACTCCCGTGATTAAAAATTAAATAATCATCATCCACGCATTTAATCGAACATGAAATAATATATGATCATAAAATCAGAATTAGAACGCCTATAAAACCAAGTTAGCACAATTCTAAAACTATTCAGCCCCGATAAACCGTAAACAAAAAACAAAACGACTTTGATACCAATTGCTGGAGGCAAAACTGCTAAGATCATTATTTTGTAAACGATTTTCGGTAAAAAAATAACTTAGTGGGCAAACGTCAAAATGGGCTCCAGACAAAACATTTGATGACAAACGATCAAAATAAAACATGTGCATCCGAAGTTAATTTAGAAGAATACCTTTTTACCTGTCAAATCTTCAACTATGATTTGAATTCAAATTGAAGCTCCTATCAGATCTTTTATTGTATTCTCTTATGTAATTCCCAAACGTAGTGTGGGCTGTGAACTATCGAGGAACTCATACCGGCAGAACCTAGATCGCTTTAGTTTTAGATGAAAAGTTATGAAATTGGTTCAGCCTACCCGCATATTTATAGGGTTACAGTAGGGACCTGTGAAGTAATTATAAGTTAGACTTCTAGTAGAACACATATATGTATCAACGGTTTTCACAATTAAGTAAACCTCATAGCGGTATCTGCAATTATGGAAAACTAGCAACGATTTCTGTAATTTTCATAAAATACTAAATTACAGTTCACACCACGATAGAACTATAATTGCACTCTGACCCACAATCTCAAGACCATCTTACTTTGAGCTCCTGTTATTAAATGCTTAACATTTCTTCCTACGTTAAGATTTTCGATACCCGCCAATTAAATTTAATTACTAACAATTTAATTTAATCAGTTTCTTAAAATTTCTTAAGCTCTTCTGCTTAACTTACTTGACCGCCGGATAATTAAATTCACCTGCAGGGTTTAGCCTGGTTAAAACTTATAAGCTTCCTTAAGGGGTATCGCAAATTCCAATCTTTTGGGACATGAATTCTGTCAATAATTAATATTTACCATATAAATAATACCGCTATCCAACTCACTGGGAATATAGACCCATATAAGATCACACCCTCTAATGAATCAAAACAACGAATATTAAATAAACGCAAATCAATAATTATTTCAGAATTAAGAGTATAAGCACTGTTCATAATAATCTTGGAGTGTGAATTAATTTATATAGTCAGTATAAAATTAATTACCCAAATGTATCCCGTTCAATACACACAAAGTGTACTAGCACAGAGAGTCAGAATAATAAACGACGTTATTATCTGTTTCCCGTAATCAAGACATGCCTACTGAAACTCTATGCTACAGTCATACCGATGGTATATCTATTTTCATCTAAACTGTGAATATGAAACTTATATTCTACAAGAACCTAAAATCTGATCTTCTGTGTGCTAGTCGTACTCTACACACCAGAATAAATACTATACAGATTAAAAGATATCCATGCATAGCATGAAAAGAAATAATATATATATATAGCCCATAAAGATTCTCATAAAAAAATAATTTTATTAATATAAAATTAAATACTGAAAATAAGATTTTCAGTATACCAACCCTAACATCCCGATCTTCTATACATTTTCGCTGCCCGAAGTACTGAAATTGGAGGATTCTCGGCAATTTAAAGCACGACTGTCACATTCCACGGCTTGAGGGTACATGCGGAAACTACGTTACAGGTATACGTGTTTGATCCCCGACGCTTCCCTCTCCATATTTTCTACCCCAGTGGAGAGGTCGCGTTAAATTCTTAATTTTAATCCACGATTCATATGCTTAGTCATTTAATTCGTCATTATTAATCTTGCATCCTAATTATACTATTTGCATGATTGATTTTCGATATTGATTAGTGTGAAATTGTGTATGTTTCCATCGAATTATCCATCAAAATAGTTTTAAACGTTTTCGTATTTCTG
Organism: Heliamphora pulchella; assembly: GCA_032270985.1. Classification (NCBI taxonomy): domain Eukaryota; kingdom Viridiplantae; phylum Streptophyta; class Magnoliopsida; order Ericales; family Sarraceniaceae; genus Heliamphora; species Heliamphora pulchella. The sequence continues at coordinate 9,005 of JAULJZ010206134.1, forward strand.
TGATTCTATTTCGTATCGTAAACACGTCACACATTCGCACCTTATACACTGTTTATTGAAAATACAGTAAAATAGTGCTAATAAGGTATACGGTCGCAACACCCAATGTTGTAGGTGTAACTGTGAAGTACTTACAACATCTATTAGGATTGTATACTAAAAATCATATTTTTAGTATTTAATTTTATTTTAATAAAATTAATTTTTTATTTTTTGAGAATCTTAATAAGTAATGTATGCAATATTAATGTTATGTATGGATATCCTTTATTCTGTACAGTATTTAATTTGGTGTGTATAGTACGGTTTACGCACAGAATATCAGATTTTAGATTCTTGCAAAATATAAGTTTTTTGTTCACAGTTTAGATGGAAATTGATATACTATTGATACGACTGTAACATAGAGTTGTAATAGGAATATCTTGGTTACGGGGAACAGATAATAGTATCGTCTATTGTTTCGACTCTCTGTGTTAGTACACTTTGTGCGTATTAAACGGAACACATTGAGGTAATTAATTTTATACTGACTATATAAATTAATTCACACCCTAAGGTTATTATGAATAGTACTTATACTTTTAATCCTGAAATAATTATTGATTTACGTATATTTAATATTCGTTGTTTTAATTCATTAGAGGGTGTGATCTTTTATGGGTCTATATTCCCGGTGAGTTAGATAGCAGTATTATTTGTATGGTGAATATTAATTATTAACAGAATTCACGTCTCGAATGATCGGGATTAACGATATCTCCTTAAGGAAGCTTATAAGTTTTGACCGGGCTAAACCCTGCAGGTGGATTTTATTATCTGGCAGTCAAATAAGTTAACCGAAATGGCTTAAGGAATTTAAAGATACCGATTAAATTAAATTGTTAGTAATTAAATTTAATTAGCGGGTATCAAGAATCTTAACGTGGAAAGATGAGTTAAGTATTTAATAATATGAGCTCAATGCAAGAAGGTCTTGATATTATAGCTTAGAGTGTAATTATAATTCTTTAGTGGTGTGAACTGTAATTTAGTGTTTTATAGAAATTGCATAAATTGGTACAAGGTTTTCATAATTACATATACCGCTGAGATGTTTGCTTAATTTTAAAAACTGTTAGATACGTATCTGTGTTACACTAGAGGTCTTCGTCATATTTACTCCACAGGTCCTTGCTGGAACTCTATAAATTTGCGGATAAGCTGAACCAAATTCAGAACTTGTTTTTAAGACAAAAGATGATTAGATTCTGTTGGTACGAGTTCTCGAAGGTTTGCAGCCCACTCGGAATCAAAATCGTTCGACATCAAAATCGTTCGCATAAGAAAATATAGTAGAAGGTCTGACGGGAGCTTTAACTCGGAATCAAAATCGTAGTTGAAGAATTGACCGAAAAAATGTATTCTTCTAAAATAACTATGGTTGCACAGATTTTTATTTTAATCATTCGACATCAAAAATTTTATTTAGAGCCCGTTTTGGCATTTTTTCGTCTAGTTAAATTTTATTGAAAATCGTTTACAAAAACAATGATCTTAGCTGTTTTGTCTCCAACAATTGATATAAGAGCCGTTTTATTTTTTGTTTACGGTTTATTGGGGCCAAGTAGTTTTAAAACTGTGCTAAATTTGTTTTGTAGGCATTCTAATTCTGATTTTATGATCTTTATATTTTTCATATTTGAATTAATAATTTGGATGATGATTTAATTATTTTTAATCACGAGAGTTGATCGTGATAGATTAAATTTTTTCAAGATCGAATGTGAGCCTACGGGACATGAGTTTCGATGTAATAGCAGTTATTTGCCTCTAAATATTTGTTTAGTATATTTAAGAATATGTTGAATATCCAAGAACACGGAGAACATGCGGTGGCACCGGCGGTGGTTTTGGGAGTTGTAAGGTCACGGATCGCGGTGACTTTTTAATGGTTTTTTGACTTATTTTCCAGCAGTTTTCTTTTGCAATTTTTAGGCTTAAAAATATTATTAAAATATTTCTCAAAAACACAAAAAACACTGGATTAAAAAATAACCCGCCAGTGGCACCACCAGCGGTGGTTCGGGGTTGTTTTTCGATAGTTTTTTCAATATTTTCGAGACTGATTTTGAGCAAGTTTTTGGGTATAAAATAGCAGTAAAACACCACTAGAAAAATAGTCCAAAAAGTGGGAAAAACAGGCGGCAGCACCCGGCGGCGGCACCGGTGACACTTTAGGGCTATTTTCGAGGATTTTGGAGACTATTTTCGAGGCGTTCTTCGAAGCAACAGGTTGGTAGATGTTTGTGCTATTGTTTCAAAAAAAATGAGAGAAAAAACACCACTTGAATTGTTGGAGGTAATACTATCAAGATTTTTATTTTTGCAAGCGATTATTTGGAAAAAAAAATAACTGGACGGCAAACGCCAAAATGGGCTCCAGACAAAACTTTTCATGACGAACGATTAAAATAAAATCCGTGCATCCGAAGTTAATTTAGAAGAATACCTTTTTACAGGTCAAATCTTCAACTATGATTTGAATCCAAGTTGAACCTCCTGTCAGATCTTCTACTACATTCCCTAAGTGATTTTCGAACGTAATGTGGACTACAAACTATTGAGAACTCGTACCGGTAGAACCTGGACAGCTTTAGTCGTAGAAGACAAGTTATGAAACTAGTTTAACCTACCCGTATATTTACAGGGCTAAAGTAGAGACCTGTGGAGTAATTATGAGTAAGACTTCTAGTGGAACACAGACACGTATCAGCAGTTTTCGTAATTAAACAAACTTTATAGAAGTATTTGCAATTATGAAAAATCTGTTAGGGTTGGTATACTGAAAACCATGTTTTAGTATTTAATTTTATTTTTAAAAAAATTAATTTTTCATTTTATGAGAATCTTTATGAGTAATATATGTGTATCATTTTTTTGATATGCATGGATGTTTAATATTCTATATAGTATTTAATCTGGCGTGTAGAGTACGGCTTGCACACAGAAGATCAGATTTTAAGTTCTTGTAGAATATAAGTTTTATGTTTACAGTTTAGATGGAAATAGATATTCCATCGGTACGACTGTAGCACAGAGTTTTAGTAGGCCTGTCTTAATTACGGGGAACAGATAATAGTATCGTCTATTATTCCGACTCTCTGTGCTACTACATTTTGTGTGTATTGAACAGGACATTTGGGGTAATTAATTTTGTACTAACTATAAAAATTAATTCACACCCCAATGTTATTATCAATAGTGCTTATCCTCTTAATCCTGAAAGAATTATTAATTTCTATATATTTAATATTCGTTGTTTTGATTCATTAGAGGGTGCGATCTTATATGGGTTTATATTCCCAGTGAGTTGGATAGCGGTATTATTTACATGGCAAATATTAATTATTGACGAAATTCTCATCTCGAATGATCAGGATTGACGATACCTCCTTAAGGAGGTTTATAAGTTTTGACCGGGCCAAACCTTGTAGGTGGATTTAATTATCCAGTGGTCAAATAAGTTAAGTAGAATGGCTTAAGGAATTTAAAGATGCCGATTAGATTAAATTTTTAGTAATTAAATTTAATTGGCGAATATCAAAAATTTTAACGTGGGGAGAAATGGTAAGCATTTAATAACAGGAGCTCAATGCAAGAAGGTCCTGAAATTGTGGGTAAGAGTGCAATTATAATTTTTTAGTGGTGCGAACTGTAATTCAGTATTTTATGAAAATTGTAGAAACAACTGCTAATTTTTCATAATTGCAGATACCGCTATGCGTCTTTCTTTAATTGCAGAAACTACTGGTAGGTGTTTGTATTCCACTGGAAGTCTAACTCATAATTACTCCCCAGGTCCCTGCTGTAGCCCTATATATACGCGGGTAGGCTGAACCGGTTTGAAATTGATAGATCATATATCATTTGTCAGATATATTATATTTTGTCTCACAAGATTAAATATATCGGGGTTCTGTCGGTACGAGTTCTATGAGGATCGTAGCTCACACTACGTTCGAGGATCGCGTAAGGGAATATAGTAGAAGATCTGACTAGAGTTTCAACTCGGAATCAAGTCGTAGTTGAAAATTAGATCTACAAGGGGTATTCTTCTAAATTAACTTTGGTGTCACGGGTTTATTTATGATCGTTCGACGTCAAAATTTTTATCTAGAGCCAATTTCGGCGTTTGCCCGTCCAGTTAATTTTTTACCGAAAATCGTTTTACAAAAATAATGATCTTGACAGTTTTACCTCCAACAAATTGGTATCAGAGCCGTTTTATTTTTTGTTTACGGTTTATCGAGGCCGGGTAGATTTAAAATTATACTAACTTTGTTTTGCAGGCGTTCTAATCCCGATTTTATTATCATCATTTATTTTCATATTTGATTGAATTCGTGGATGATGATTTAATTTAATTTTTTAATCACGAGGGTTGACCGTAATAGATTAATTATTTTTTTTAGATCGAATGTGAGCTTTCGGGACATATGTGTCGATGTACAATATTTTATGTTCTTTAAGTTTTTTTTCTAGTTTATTAGAAAGATAAAATAAGAACAGGTATGGTAGAAACGGCAGTGGTTGGCGGCGGCAACCGACAGTGATTTCTTTGCAATTTTTTTTTTTTCAAATTTTTTTTTGGTTAAACAAATAAAAAACAAAGTGGGTTGTTTTCCCAAGAAGCCGCCGGCAGCAAGCAGTTTCAACGCCAAACGCAGCCTTGTGGCTGCGGCAATCCCAACGGGGCCTGATGCAAACAATTCCAGCACTGTGGCGTAATCCATTGGCGCGGTTCTCTAAGCAAAACCGGTTTCCAAGCATGAGGCGCACTGTTCAAATAATGAAGCGCCATCAAGGCTATTTAAGCACAGCGCACAACAGTGAACCAATCAGCGCTACAGAACCAATCAGCAATTCCCAATCAATAGCAAATAGTGCACGGTTCCCAGGCTTCAGTGGCGTCCAAGATCCCAAGCCAAACAGCACTAGGCCACCGAACAGTTGAGGATTCCAAGCAAACTGTTTCCGAATCGTGGCGCACTATTTTTGAGGCTTGTGGGTTATTCAAGTTTAGAAGAAAAATTGAAAAAGCAAGTTGTCGGTCTCCAAGTCAGCAAGAAGACAGGCACAATTTTCCACGCAAAAGGGCATCACCAAACAGTGCCAAAGCTGGCGCGGTTTCCAATTGCACTGGTTCAGTTTCCTAAAGCAATCGGTTTCTAGTTTCAATAAGGGCTGTGGCGCAAACAATGGGATTCCAAGCTGTTTCGGCACAATGTAAAAAGCAGAATTTTTGGAATTCTGTTTTATCCAACAAAGCAGAGTTTTTTTAAGGGCTGAAGCAGTGCCGATTTTTTGATAAAAAGAAAACAACGTTCAAGGCGTAAGCAAACACCCCAAGCTGCGGTTTCCAAGAAAAAATAGCAACCGGTTTCCAATAAAGTGGCTGTTAGTGTTTGATTATGATGCTTGGGATTAATATTTTATCAGATAAGATTGAGGAATTTTAATGCAACCGAAAAAGTTAGAATTATACAGCAACTAAAAGATTGAAACCTTAATAGGAGACTGAAACTTTTTATAATTTCGATACGATCATAAAATTAGAATATTTATCTGGCATTTAATTTAATTTAATTTTTATTAACTGCATGGATGTGATAAATATTAGTTTTATTTATCGTGTTAATTTAATTAATTCGAATATTTAGTTTTAATTAAAATATTTTGTAATAAAAAATAAAATAAAATTTTTTTTAATTAATTAATTTTAATTAAATAGAAAAAGTTTAGATATTTTATTTTTTACAAAATATCACGTTTAAGATGATTTTTTTTAAAAATCGAATATCTTTGAAAAACATGGGAATTAATTCCGAATTTTGAATTAATTAAATAGAAAAATATTTAATCAAAATAAATTATTATTTTTTGAAAAATATGGAACGAAAAATAAAATAAATAAATGCCTTTAATTACTACCTTAGCTGAAAACTTAGAGGAAAAACTGTGTGTTTATTAAATTTTATTTGTTACGCATTTAAACACGAAAAGATGGTTTGATTAATCAGAATCTTTAAAATCGTGTATATAGAAAGATATTTGATTCTTTCAGATCTTGTAATTTTCAAAATCTTTGGAATCGTATACACAGAAAAATATTTGATTCTTTCAGATTGTGTGGTTTTCGAAATTGATAAATTTATTTTAATTAAACGAATTTTTATAACCCTCAAAACTATTTTTAAAAATCTAAGTGGGAGAAGGAATTTATTCACAGATAAATCATGCGGTCTCCATCCCCAGTTTGTGAGCGTTGCAATTAAACCATGCGTGTCAGCAGTAAGGCCTTCCTCCCTAACGGACAGATTAATTGCGGTATCGCCAGTATAAACCTCATTTAGGTATAATTCTGGATAATTGTTAGTGTGGATCACTTCTCCAACTGAATTGTTCATTACGAAGTGATTAATTTGGGATTAAGTGATGGTTAACACTTAGCTGTATATAATAGTATCCTCTCCAACTGAGTCACTGCTATTATATACTTGACCGAAATTATGTCAGTTATTTAATTTTTACTTGACATTGTAATTTGCCTAGATAGTAAAATTAAAAGGAATTGGCATGTCTGGTTTTATGAAGGATCGTAAATGTTCTCCCAACGAGGCATGCAATTCTCAGGTTACCAGGCTGTTGGCGAATTAATTTTAAAATTGTAGAGAGAATCAAATTAAAATGAATTCAAAGTTTTTCTCATCATAATTAACGGTTTTTAATTATGTGATTTTCAGGATTAAAATAGATTTCAACCCACTCGCTTCAATACTCAAAGAAAATAAACTAACGGAACCAAATTTTGTTAACTGAAAATTTAACTTGAATATAGCTCTAACTACAAATCGTATTCCTTCAATACCAGGAAATGTGTTTGTTTCTGAAAAAGGTTCTTTCTCTGGGCCGAAAGGCATGAAAAAGAAAAATGTTCAGAAATAGAGAGACACGATTTCTAAGGTAGTTAGTGGGCCACGAACTGGTGTAAAAAGCCGAAAGATAGATGTTTTTCCTGCAACCAGACCCAGCACTGGAAAGAGCTATGTCCAGTATTTCTCAGAAGGCAGAACAAACATGGTAATTTTTGTTCGTTGGTTGTGGAAACATGTTTAGCGGTGTTATCTACTAGTACCTGGTGGGTAGATATGGGAGCCACTAATCATGTATGCAATTAATTGTAGGGGTTTCAGGAAACCCGACAACTTAGTGATGGGGAGATTTACCTGTATATGGGTAATAATACAAAGGTAACAGCAGTTACAGTAGGAGATGTCACTCTCAGTTTTGGTAGAGATTGGGTTTTAATATTGAGAGAATGTCTTTATGTACCTGCCATTAGAAGAAACTTAGTTTCTATTTCTAGATTTGCTAAAGATGGATATTTGATTTATTTTAATAACTCTATGGTTATTAAGGATAATAAACGGATTATCTATTTTGGTACATTGGTGAATAATCTTTATATTATTACTCCAATCTCTCCTATACTGTAACTGACTAAAACGAATAATATATCTATATTGCCATATAAGAGAAAGTTTCCTTCTTTAATGAACCAAACGTTTCTTTGACACTTACGCTTGGGTCATATTAATCTAAAAAGGATAAGCAGACTGGTAGCAGATTGACCTTTGAGTTCATTGGAAGTGGAGGCACTTTCAGTCTGTGAATCTTACTTAGAGGGTAAGATGACCAATAGGCCCTCTTCGGCCAAAGGCTATAGAGCTAAAGAACTGTTGGAGCTAGTTCATTCTGATGTGTGTGGTCCTATGACAATCGGGGCTAGAGGTGGTTTTGAGTACTTCATCAGTTTCATTGATGACTACTCAAGGTGTGGATACATTTACCTAATTCACCATAAGTCTGAATGCTTTGAAAAATTTAAAGAATTCAAGGCAGATGCAGAGAAACGTTAGGGTAAAAGTATCAAATCACTACGATCCGACCGTGGTGGGGAATACCTCTTTGGAGAGTTTAAGGACTACTTGTTATCAGAGGAGATTACATCCCAGTTGACTGCACCTGACACTCCACAGCAGAATGGTGTAGCATAAAGAAAGAATATGACTCTTATGGAGATGGTAAGGTCAATGATGAGTTATTCAGGTTTACCCGATTCGTTTTAGGGACTTGATTTAGAGACAGCGGCTTACATTCTGAATATGGTACCTTCTAAGTCAGTACCTTCTACTCCCATAGAATTGTGGACTGGGCGTAAATCTAGTATGAACACATTCGAATTTAGGGGTATCCAGCACTTGTGCTGAAAAGAAACGCGGGTAAGTTAGAACCGAGGACAGAAGTCTATTTCTTTGTGGGGTATCCTAAGGGAACGAAGGGTGGTCTATTTTATATTTCTAAGGATCAGAAGGTCATTGTTAGCACCAATACCCGATTCTTGGAAGAGAATTATATTATAGATCACAGGCCCAAAAGCAAAATTGTTCTAGAAGAATTGAGAGAAAATTCTAGTAGAATGGAAGAGGAACCACAAGTCACTGATATTCCATTACCTCATCGTAGTGGGAAAATTATCAGGACAGGTACAAATCAAGAACAGGGTGCTGATGCACAGGGTTCAAATTTTACACAGCCTGTTACTGCTAGTACACAAACACAGGTAGTGCCTCGTCGTAGTGGAAGGGTTGTTCATTAACTTGATAGATATATGTTCTTGGGAGAGTTATTTGATAAGATCCCGACTGAACTAGATACCGAGCCCTATAACTATAATGATGCACTAAAAGACAAAGATGCAGATCTTTGGCAAAGGGCTATGAATTCAGAGATGGAATTTATGTATTCTAATCCGGTTTGAAAACTTGTAGAATCACTCGAAGGGATAAAATCCATTGGATGCAAGTGGATCTACAAGAGGAAGAGAGGAGTAGATAGGAAGGTTAAAACCTTCAAAGTTAGGCTTGTTGTTAAAGGATTCACTCAGAAAGAAGGGATCGACTATGAGGAAACCTTTTCACCGGTAGCCTTGCTTAAGTCTATCCAGATTCTCTTATCCATTGCTGCTCATTTCGATTACGAAATCTAGCAAATGAAAGTCAAGACAGCTTTCCTTAACGGAAGTCTTGACGAGTGTATCTATATGATACAACCAGACGGATTCATTGCAAAGGGCCAGGAACTTATGTTGTGTAAGTTTAAGAAATCCATTTATGAACTTAAGCAAGCATCGAGGTCTTGAAACACTCTGTTTGATTAAGCCATTATGTCTTATGAATTTGATCAAAGTTCATATGAGTCCTTTGTGTACAAGAAGCGTGACAAAAGCATGGTGATCTTTCTAGTACTTTATTAGACGATATCTTGCTCGTCAAAAATGATGTGGGGGCATTATCTACAGTTAAAGTATGGTTATCTGGACAGTTCAATATGATGGACTTGGAAGAAACCAGTCACATCCTAGGGATCAAGCTTGTGTGAGATCGAAAATAAAGGATGTTGGGCTTATCACAAGTAAAGTATATCGATGATATCCTTGCTCGTTTAGGTATACAGGATTCCAAGAAAGGGTTTCTCCCTTTCAGGTATGGAATCACTCTATCTAAGCATCAGTGTCCTAAGATACTTGATGAGATAGAGAGGATGAAGGCGATTCCTTATGCTTTGGCAATAAGAAGCCTCATGTATGCAATGCTTTGCACTAGACCCGACATCTGCTTTGTCGTTGGTATGGTTAGCAGATATCAGTCTAACCGAGGGTAGGAGCATTGGATTGTGGTAAATAATATAATCAAGTACCTGAAAAGGACTGAGGATTATATGCTGGTTTACCAGGCAGACAGTCTAGTATGTTTTGGGGTACACAGACTCAGATTTCCAGTCAGACATATAGCTTGCATCAGGAGACAACCTTTCAGATCCTTTACAAAGAGCTTACCGGCTAATACTTTTGATAGTTATATAGAGGGCATGGGAGTCAGATATATAACAGCATGATTTTGAGCATAAGTGGGAGATTGTTAGGGCTGGTATACTGAAAATTATATTTTTAGTATTTAATTTTATTTTTAATAAAATTAATTTTTTATTTTATGAAAATCTTT
>JAULJZ010206145.1:0-19108 GCA_032270985.1 Heliamphora pulchella
TCCTGATGGAACAAGCTGGCGGTCAGGCGTTTACGGGCAACCAACGGGTAATGACTAATGACTAATTAATAAACTTTTTGGTTAGTTCATGAGATACAATCACTTAGTTTTATCATGAAATTTAGGGCTATCTTCACCGCTCTCATTTTGATTTATTTTTATTTTTGATTGGCCATTGGCACTTGGTCAGTCCTGCCATTAAATTCCTATTGAAGTTGTTTCTACATTTTTTGTTTTTGGACTTGAAATTCAGAACAACCTAGGGAAAACACACACACACACACACACACACACACACACACACACACTACGACTAAGAAACACACTTCCTTGGAGCAAGCATATTGTGTCTAACACCTTTCAAACATTTTTTAAAATGTGTCCTACATTTAAAACATATTTTAGTTAAAAAATTAAATTTATAATATCAGACACTTTTTTGAAGCTTGGCGAATACTGCAGTGACATTTCTTGAACACTCCCAACACGTCTTATGTAATAAATCTTTTCATAATAGCAATGTTTAAGATTTTTTGAAATGCAACTTATGTGCTATAAATATGTGATAGAACGTTTTTAAGAATATATGCCTTTCAAATTTAATCATTGATATTTTGTGTATTTTTTTAATCAACTATTCATATATTTGACATATAAAAAATATATTTTCCTCAGTTCTAAGTGTGTCGTGTATTTCATTTTTTGAAAATTGACGTGTCTTAGTGCCGTGTTCGTGTCACGTCTCTTGTCTCTGTCCAAGCATAGCACCAAGTTTTTAGCTCCAGTTCAGTTTCTTATTTCCCCTTCACTCCAACCCAAAAATCTTATTACTCCCTACCAAATAAAAATAGCAAGAAATCTTGAAATCAAACTTTAAGCACTAGCTTAATGCTTAAACTGACAAATTGGAGTATTATGATTTATATAATGAAATAATTTAACTGATTATCTTGACAGGCACTTGACTTGGTTCCGAAGAAGATACATGACCGATCTCCAATATTTCTGGGCAGTTACGACGACGTCGAGGAAATTAAAGTGCTCTATGCTGCTGAAGAGAATAAGTAAACTCATTTCCACACCACTCTTTGCTGCTGAAGAGAATAAGTAAACTCATTTCCATGATGCTTAGTAGTTCTGATAAGCCATCTATTCATTAAACAAAACCTTATCCTTACATTAAGGTTGTTTTCTTTGCAATAAAATGATACAATCCATTTATGAAAATTCAAGGATGAAGTTTTCTTGGATTATGAGGGTGTTTGTTTAGCTCAGCAAAAAATTTAAAAAATTCAAATTGATGTGCTTACAAGTTATAACTTTTTGTTTTTAATTTTTTATTCTAAATTAACAAACATAAATTGTTACTTGAAGGCATAAATTCACAATTTTAATAAATATTTATAACTTTTTCTTCAAGTCATAATCTTATTTTTTTTAATTAATAAGTTCATAATCTGAGATACACCAAACACCCCCCATAGGTAAGTCACTGCTTGTAATTATAGTGATCATTGTGTTGCAGTAAAGGGGATTGGCTAAAATATGATTAATCTTGTAATGTATTTCTGTGAAATAACTTGACAGGATAACCTTGTTTGATGAACAATATAGTTTAGAAACAAAGGGAGGAGTTCAAGTGGATTAAGCTTTGTTTGGGATGTCCCAAAAAAATTTTTGAGGTGTTTTTTTAGGAAAAAAGTGGGTCTACTAAAAATCTTTATTTTTTGGGAGGAGAGGAGGTCCTATCTACTACCAATACCTCCTCTACTACTCTCTCAGTCACCTCAGGTACACCTTTTTAATTCTTTGATTCTGCCTGTTGTAATCATATGCTATCTTATTCTACAATCTTTTTCTCCACTTCATTTGTTTCTAATATACCTGCAATCTACATTATTGATGGCTCTCACATGAGCTTACCCTTCTATTTTCTGCCACTGGTTGTGTTGTGTTGGATTTATAAATGGGACAAATTCTTGGAATTGGCCGTAAACGTGGTCGCCTATTCGAGCTCATTTATCTCCGCGTTCCTTCTCAGAGTTCTCCTGTTCTAACCACTGGTTGCGCTAGTACTAGCTCATCTCTCAATCTTTGGCATTTCCGTTTAGGTCCTTTGTTTCAAGTGGTCAATTAGGTAATGCTCAAGATGAAAAAGTAAATTTTTTCCATGTCAAGTTGGTAAACAACCTGCTTTACCATTTAATAAAAGTGATTCTCTGTCTCTTTTACCTTTTTATCTCATTCATTTAGATGGATAGGGACTTTCACCTAACGCTACCATGGGGGGATCTAAGTATTTTATTATTTTGTTGATTCTTCTCGGTTCACTTGGCTTACCTTATGAAAAATCGCTCTGAATATTTTTTGAAAATTTTTATGATCTTTCAAACATACTCAAGACATAGTTTTCTCGTACTATAAAAATTCTTTATGCTAATAATGCCCATGAATATAAAGAAACTCAATTTTTGATGTTCCTTTGTCAAAATGACATCATCTCTCATTATTCTACCTAAGTACATCTCAACAAAATGGTTGTGCCGAGCGCAAATATCGCCATCTCCTTGACTTTTTTCATACACCCCTAATATCTTTCTCATGTTCTGAACGTTTTTTAGGGGAAGCTGCTTTCATTGCTGCCTACATAATAAATTGTGTTTCATCTCCCATCATCAATGACCAATCACCGTATGAGCATCTGTATGAAAAGCCCCCTAACAAAAAGGGTCTTCATGTTTTAAGGTATGTTTGTTTTGTTCTACTCCAACCGCATGAATGTACAAAATTGGAACCTCGAGCTCATCTTTGTTGTTTCTTAGGTTATATATGGTAGTGAAAATAAAAGTTACAGATGTGGGATCCTCTTTCCAAACGTTTTTGTGTATCTCGTCTTGTGGTCTTCTTGGAACATAAAATATTCTCCTCCATGTTCAAGTATATCTTTCTACTATTCCTTTTATATCTTTCTTTATTGATCCTACTATTCATTTGCTTTCTGTTGAGCTTGGCGTAGGCCCTCTACTTGAGATCATTCATATCGCCATTCCCGGGGAGTTTGACTTACGTGTTGGACTTGCCCCTGCATCATCTGAATCTCAATGTTCTGGATTTTTTTTAATGGTGTAAAAGAAATCCATCTTTACTCTTTTCTTTTAAAAGTTTTAAATGAAATTGAATAAAACCTAAAATCAAGAATTCAGATCTCTTTTACTTTTTAAACAGATTCGTCACTTGGTTTATGAGAAAAATCAAGAGAAAAAAATCACTGATTATTTGTCATATTTGAAAATAGGTTAAGGTGCTAAAGTACGAAACGAGAAGGTATTTGGCACCTCATTTAGCTAAACTAAGGTTGACCTTTACTAATCACCATTAGTTATTTTTCTTAAATTTTTCTAATTCATGCAAATACATAATTTGTACGTTAAAGGGAGAACAACAAAAATCAAATAGCAAAAATACATATACCTTATTGTATTATCATGCCAATTTAAAAGAATATGAGTTTAAACATGCAATAGAAGGCAATTAAGTTACTAGATTAGCTAAACATGCTAGAATTAGACCAATTAACCATGCTGGAATTTAAATAAGTGGTTGAAAATGCAAAAAACATGATACTGGAATTAAAACAAAGTTTGTTGTCGCAAGTAACAAGCTTGCGGTCGCACATTTGTTAGTGCCAAAGTTTGTAGTCATAAAATCGAAGGTTGAAACCGTGAGTTACGAGTGATACTGTTTGCCCATTTTCTGACTATAGTGAGTTGAGTTTAGGCATACTATTTATGTAGAGATATTTTCGAGCTTTTGAATATCATTTTTGATAAAAGGAGATTAACACATGATTCTAGGTATGATTTTTGGTTTAAACAATATGCAATAATAAAAAGAGCAAGAACAACCTAATCTCAGCCTTCCTACAGGAGATAGAAGGGGTGGGAAGAGAAATGTCGAGAATAACTATAATACCTAAAAATATGAGAATTCAAGCAACTCCTTAGCTCGTAAAGATAGGTCTAACAGCTGGTATTTCGATCACCAAGGCTAGCATGACTCACCAAAGTTATGATCAATGGTATCAAGGCTAGGAATTGAGAATGTATCAGACATCAGGCTCAAGTCTAGATTTTAGTGGAGTTCCGAGGTTGTTCTTCAATAATCCTTTCTAAAAAACGATCCAGAGGTTTTGAATTTATAGGGAATGAGGCTCTGAAGACGGCATTTGTCGTGTTGACGTGTGGCAAGAATGAAATATTATATTGTTAGACATAGAAGTTTGCGGTCACAAGGATGAATATTGTTGTTGCAAGAAAATTAGGGCAAAATGAATTGCAATTGTGTGGTTGTTCAAACAAGAGGCACAATCACAAGGAACAATGTAGCGACTGTAAGGTGATTAGGGTTTAAGCATAGCGACCGCAAGAATTGAAGGTTGCACTTTGGGGTTTTCAAGTGCATTTTTGGGTTTATGAGCCGAATTCTAGTCTTAGTGATCGATCGAAAGTTTTCTTATACCATCTTCATTATTTTTCATTATTGGAGATGCCCAAATAAACCTAAGATACGACTTGGTTAGATTGAGAGTGTCTATACCTGCATTTTCTTTTGAGCTTCTTGGTTCTCTCAATTTGCATCCCCTGAGCTATTCACATATACATCTTCTGGCACCACTGTTCGCCATTCTACCAGGGTAAAAAAAAAATCTGTTCGTCTTCGTGATTATCATTGTTTTTGTGCCATTCTTTCTCAGTATGAACCTCACTCCAATTGTGAGGTCAGTTCTAATTACCCTTTATGGTAGCAAACAATGGCACAAAAATTACAGGCCTTGGACGACACTGACACATGGGATTTGATTGACCTTTCTCTTAACAAAACTATGGTTTATTGTATATGGGTCAATAAGATTAAAACTCGTTTCTGATGGTTTGTTGAACACTATAAAGTCCATTTGTTTGCCAATGGGCTTTACACATGAATATGGAATTGATTACGAGAAAACTTTTTCTCTGGTGGTTCGTCTCACTTATGTTCGTAGCTTATTAGATGTTGCTACAATTTATAAATGGCCATTATTTAGATGGATTTTAAAAATTCATTTCTCAATGGTGATCTTGATGAGTACGTTTACATGCAACCTCCTCTTCTTGGATATATATATATATATATATATATATATTGATATCTCAGTGTGTTCGAGACACCTCGACTTTCTCAATGTTGTCTGCAAAGTCTCTACGTGCACTTTATGGGCTCAAATAGGCCCCTCGAGCATGGTTTGTCAAATTTAGTTTTGCTATTGGGGAGTTCGGCTTCTCTTTTAGCTCGTGTGATTCTGCTTTATTCATTTGGAAATCTCAACATGTACTGGTCTTCTTCTTCTTTATATAGATGAGATGATTATTACCGAATATGACAACGTTGGGATAACTAGTCTCAAATAGTCTCTTAAGAGGTATTTTGCGATGACGAATCTGAGTACTCTCAACTATTTTTTGGGCTTTGAGATTTCTTCTGATTCTATTAGCTACTATATATCTCAAGCCAAGTATGTTTCCGATTTCTTGGCATGTGATGTACTTACTAATAGTAAAGTTGTATCCATCCCTCTAGAGCTAATGTACGACTCACACCCTTAGATGACACATTCATATAAGATGCAACCTTGTATTGACAGTTAGTAGGTAGTCTTGTTTATCCCACTGTCACCTAACCAAATATTTTTCATACAGTTCATTTTGTTAGCCAATTCTTGTTTGCTCCCTAGTCCACCCATAATGCCATTGTACTTCGCATTCTTTGCTATGTTAGGAGCACTTTATTTCATGGCCGTCATTATTTTTTTTATTCTACATTTGATTTACGGGCTTATTCAGATGCCATTAAGCCGAAGGTCCCATAGACCGTTGCTTAACTATAGGATTTATATATTTTTCAAAATATATTTTTCAAAATGATATATATTGAAACTCATTGAAAATATATTGACAAGCAAAACGATATATATTTTTTGTTGTTTTAACAACAAAGAATTATGTTCATGAGTTTGAATATTCAGCTTATTTCTCATTTTGCTTGTCAATATATTTTCAATGAGAATACTTGAATTTATTTCTGGTTAATTTGTAGATTATCTTCAAACTCATGAACATAATTCTTTGCTGTTAAAACAACTTAGGGAGACAGAGTTTTTTTTTTTTAATTTTATTTTGTAGATTATTTTCAAAGCCATGAACATAATTCCTTGTTAATTAAAACAACTTAGGGAGACAAAGTTTTTCTTGTTATATATATATATATATTCTAATGCGATTATTGATGTTCTAATGAAATTATTCAAGTTATGGATTTCGTACGTAATGGATTTTTAATACATTTTTTGAGATCTTTAAAGATATAAGCTGAATAATTGCATACAATATTTTAGAAAAAAAATAAAACTTAAACTTAATAATTAACAGGCGGTTGAAGCTTCCGAAGCCAAAGTACAAAAAGATGGTGAAGGATAACTGACGTAGAACTAAATTGTATAATTAAAAAAAATCTTATAAAATATATCATAAGTAAGCCTATGTTTGGCTTAATTTTTTTGAAGAATTTTTTTACTTAAAAATCTTTTAAAAAGCCAGCTTGTATTGTCCCTTTTTGTATTGCTCAAAAATAATTTGGATTACACATTTGTGTGAGTTTCACGTTAAAAGTTGTGGAGTCTACACAAATGTGTGGTCTAAATTGATTTGGGACAATGAAGAGAGGGACAGAGAAAAATAAAATGAATGTATTATATAATGTTGGGATTTAATTAATTATTAATTTACAAATGCAAATAGAAATATGTCTATATATACACCAAAAAGTTACACTAAGATTTTCGTAGTTTAGTACAACTAGCCTATGTTGAGAAATAATTTACTATTTGTAGAGTGTACAATTATGAGACTAAAATTTTTTCAAAACTAGACATCTACAATCTGAATCTTGAAACAAATCACGTTTTTCTGTTCAAGAGTCACCTTGATACTCTCGGTATTTTTTAGCATCACTCTACATTTCTCTCTTTGATTCACTCTTTACAAACTTACTAGAATTATAAAGTTCCTATTTATAGGCAAACTTTAAAAACTCTAACTCCTATATAATTACAAAACTCTACACGTGTTGGGCTTATAATGAATTCACGACTCCGACTAAAAATACATATAAATATAATCATAATTATATAAATTTACAGAATACACAAACCCACATTTCAACAAATATTTAAAAATAAAAAATAAAAAATAACTAGCTAAATTAAAATTTTAGTATTTTAACTAGCTAATTTAGCTAAATAGCATAGATATTTATATTTTTGATAAAAATATTAGTATAATATTAAGCTTTGCATATTAAAAGAAATAAAAATGCTTTGTACACGTACAACTAACTATAAAAATCACAAAAGATTGATCCCGATCATCCATTTATATTGAAATTGATAAGTGCAGTAAATTTCAATGCAAATGAATGGTGAGGACAATTTATGTGGTTGGTTTGTAGTTGGTTGTCAGTATACATAGTATTACTATAAAAGAAATAAAGAGCAGCTTCTCCCCCATTGGTATTTGTACCAAGGGCTCTATTATCGGCTCAAGTCTATTTTCAATGATTTGATCTGTTTATATTATTATTTTCAGTGCATAAATAATTTATGAACAAAAAAAATTTAATTATATATTATTAAGTATTTAAAAAAATTATATTTATTTTTAAGAAATTAAACGAAAATAGGACACTGTTTTTTCTTTTAAAACAAGTATAATTTATTTAAGTATTTAATAATATTCCAATTTTTTAATTTTTTGCAAGTATAATCTACACACTTTAAATAACAAATAAACAAATTTAGGCCTTGTTTGGTAACCTGGATCTAAGCCAAATTTTTTACTTAAAGTCGTTTTAAGACAAATGAGAAAAATTTTTATATGGTGAACTATATGGGTGACTTTAAACCAAAAAGTAATAAGTTAAAAATTTTGGCCTAAAATAGCTTTAAGCCAATTTTTCTAAATTTATTTATACATAATTTAATATTTAATATAGAACTTATTTGGTAGATTTTGACGAGTAAATTTTATAAATATAGTATTTATAAAAAATAAGTGTGTATAATAAAAGTTATATTATTCTTAAAAAAAATATAAAATTATTTTATGTAAAAAAAACAAAAAAACAAAAAACCTAAAAACCTTAGAATTTTGAAACAAGACTTTTTAAAATTTTAAATCTTAAGCTAAAAAATAAAAAAATCAAATGTTAAACCCTTTGTCAAACGAAGCCTTAATTATCAAAATAGGACTACCCCTAACCTGCCCAACAATTGGAATGATAATTTTTTCCGTACTTGCCTCGCCCCCACTTGTTTAAAATACAAAATATTATATTTATTTTTAATTTTTACTTATATTTCTTATTTTTTTCTTTTTTAATTCTAATAATTGATAAATATTATTGTTTTAATATCTTATCATATCATTGTTGTTAGTATTAATTTATTTTAAAATAATTTTTTTTTGATTATGGCCTTGCTACCGTCCCGCCCCTGCCACTTTCTTAATTATTTTTCTTCGATCCCTCTTTACTAGTAAATGGAGTGGGAGCGGGGAACACATCATGTTCCAACCCCGCTGTCATCCTTACCTAGGAACGTAAGATTGGCTCAGTCTGTCACTCTCTCGGTCCGCTCCAAGCACGTAGGTCTCTCGCTAAAATTCGAGCTAAGCTAGGCTGGGCTTTTTTGGGAGAAAGCTCAAGTCCGACCCTGGGAATATACGGGCTTGGGCTCAGGCTTGGGCGTTAGACATGTGCTGCCAGCCAAGGCCACGGGCCAAGGACCACGGACTTGGGTTCGAACTTAAAAAAAAAAAAATTAATTTTAAATTATTTTTTAAATTGCTTTTATATACCATGTGCATGTTTTTCTTTTATTTATTTTAGTTTATAAACTAACTTATAATAATAATAATTATTTTTAATTGTTTCTCTATATAATAATTTAAAATAAAATAATATTTATAATTTAATAGACAATAATTTATTATAAGTTTATATTTATAAACTTACTTATAATTTAAAATACAATGGTATTTATAATTTAATAAATAATAATTTATTATAAGGTTATTTTTATAAACTAACTTATAATTTAATAAACAATGGTATTTATAATTTAATAAATATTGGTCTATATTATATTTATTTTAGTTTATAAATATAAATTTTTAATAATACTTTTTTTCACTATTATTTAATTTTTATAAATTTATTTTTTTTACATATAATAAAATATAAAAAAACATTAAGGTTACGCTTAGGCAGAACTTTGGACCTAGCTATCATTTTTGTAGTAAAGTTTGGGTTCGGGCCAACGGCCATCCCATGGGCTTTAATGAGGAGGCCCAAACTCAAACCACTACTCATTGCGCTTGAATAAACTCGGGCTTTGATTGGATCCAAACCAAGCAATGTCAGACTTGAACCGGCTACGAATGCCCTGTGGACCGAGGGATTTTTTAACACTTCTATCTCTACGCAACAATACTGATCCCAAACTTCTAGGGCATGTTTGTTAAGAGTTATACTGGACTGGATTAGTTTGCCAATTCAGTGGGCCACTTAAACTCATGTTTACTGATCATAGCTTGGCCCGGACTAACAGTCCTTTAGGCTTAGCAATCCTGTCTTAAGACTGGATTGGTTATACCGCGTATCACCGGGTACTGATAATCCAATTCAGGTGATTTAATTTCAAGCGGACCATTTTACCCTTGGCAATCTTATCTTATTCTGAAATTGCCTCTCTTAGCTCGTTATCCACCAGACGCAAATCTTCTCTTATCTTAGACGAACGAAGAACTGAATCGGTGGTGGAATCGCATTTCGATCTAGCTTGGTTGTTCAATCTAGGCTTTGAAGACTCCAAATTGCGGTAAATCAACATCATTTACACAATTTTTGTAATTACTACGGCAAACGACTTTTTCTCTTCTCTCAAGATCGAAAACCCTAGTCGTGGAAGTGAGATTTGTACAAGGGTTGTTTTTAATTATGCGTTTGAGACTTCTCCTCCTCTCGTTCTTCAATACAGCCTAGTCGTGGAAGTGAGACTTCTCCTCTTCTCACGTTCTTCAATCCAGCCTTCGGTTTAAGAGTCTTTTTTTTTTTTTTTTTAAACTCTGCATTTGAGTTCTTAATTTCATGTTGTGTTTTCTTAATTGGGTATCTAAATTTTTGCCTTCTTTTATATAAACCAGAATCTTATATGTATAATATACACAAGGAATTTGAACGCTAAAGAGTGATGATTCCAATTCTTCGATTTCTATTGCGTTCTTCGAATTCTAAATCTCAGCAGTTTCCACAGATACATATGGCTGTATAAGTTGCTTCCTTGATCGGATTGAGACCTTTTCAAAATGATTTAGTTGAAACCACGAGTAATTAATCTATTTGTTTATTTCTAGTGGTAAATTGCAAAATCAGCTCCAAAACATCTCAACTTGCACTTGCCTTAGATGATGCACCTCCTAAGATGCTGTGTAGAGCTTCTAAAACTTTAGGCAAGTAAACATTGGCTCCTTGAAATCTATGAAAATTATATATTGGCTTCATTTGGTTGATTATCTTTAACTTTATTCCATTTTTAAAACATTTTCTACCATTTCATCTAACCTTGATTTTGTGGCAGCGAATAGTGATGAACGAACTCAATCAGATCATTAAAGGTCTGCTCATTCGCACAAAATATTGATGAGGATAAGATGTATGCTTCCAAATTCTGCTATGAACCCATCAAGCAGATCATTAACACTTGCATGAATGATCAGAAAGATAAGAAAAGACAACTGGTGGACCAGAGATTCAGAGGAATGAAGATGCTCTGACATTGGTTTCTAGCTTATTTTATGCTCATATAGGCAAAAGGACAAAGGACAATTGGACAAACTGAGAGAAATAAAGGGCAACGTTGTTTATGTTGTTTGTACTAATTGTTTGGACCAAAGAATGATTATTAGCTTATTTAAGTTAATTTTAAAATAAATTAACTTAGTAGCTAATACAAAATATATTTATTAATTTTTTGTTATAAGGTTAATATTGAAAATTAACAATATAATACTATTCTACGTTTTTTAATCCCACTCAAAATAGTGCTATTTAAAAAAATTAATAAAAAATGAAAGAAGTAAAAAAAATATGTAAAAATAGTGCTATTTAAAAATATTTTTTATACAAAAATTATAACTTAATATTGAAAATTCATAAATTTAATTAATTCCACACTATTTAATCTTACTCAAATCAAACATGAGTTTTTATAGTCCATCATTTAATTACATTCAAATTAAAAAAAAAAACCTAATATCACCTTATTACCTATCCTACCTCACTATTAATTACACTCCATTATAACAGTTATCAAACGAGCCTCCAGATAGTAAATTCTTAGCTTTAACAAAATAAGAATTGTTAATGTTTTGCTCACATTCCCGAAAACCAAAAATAAGTTCGAATTGTACATTTGCAATTAAAAATTACAATTCACAATGACCAAATCTCAATCATGTGAATCTTTTCATGCAGAGAACACTTGAAATCAAGCATAGTCACAAGATGGGAACCAAAGAAGAGCAAATGTAATAAAAAATTGAAGGAATATTCAATAATATGTGCTCTATACAATAATAGGTGGCAAGTATGATGCCCCAATTTTCGGGGATATTTTATGTTACAAAAGAACTTTGTAATTATTTATGAGAAAATAGTTGATGAGATTTTTTTATTTTAAAAAAATAATACTTATATTGATTCAACTAGATAATCCAATAAAATTTTAAACATACATTTAACAGCGTTTTTTCAAATATTACAACCCAAGAGTGCCGAAATAACTTAAAAATTATTACATTTAAACATCAAACAAGCTCTTCCAAACTTCAAGTGGAAGGTTCGGCACTCGTGGTTAGCCATGGTTCATTCCCTAGCGTTGCTTCTTCAAACTCTTCTTTACCTGGCATAACACGCCATGAGCTACAACGCCCCCAAAAAACAACTAATACTCTACTATCCTACTCTTATCACACATATTCAAACAACCCAAAGCATAAACATATGGTGAAGAACATTTATAATGAAAACATGAAGTTTACAGTACTTTTCGTATCATTGTTCAAAAAAATTGTTTTTCGGGACTCACCCAAAGAACCGAACCCTTTCTCATCGCCATGTTTTCTCAATGAGCACTCACCTCCACAGTACTATTACATTTTCATTCAGTATGCTCCTAACCAATTTGCTCGCCTCCTCCGCACGCTTCCGAACCATACTACTTGTATTCGACTAATGACGTGGGGCGATTTACCGTAGATCTCGTTTCTACCCACATTATGTGTATACGAATTGTGATTTTTGTGGATCTGGACAAAGTATGACTCACGACATAGTATGACTTAAGACGTACATAGATTCTCCCTCAAACATTGATACCACCACACAAACCCAAACCCATGTCAAAACCTAGTTCTTTAAAAAAAAATGTGTTCGTTCGAAGTTCAACGTTTGGTTTTTCGTGTATTATTATGGCCAAACTAACATGTACACAACATGAGATAAATCACCATTCATAAATATACTCAACATGCTATAATATAATAAGTAGAAATCATGCTTGACAAAATAAAAAAAGATAACATAAGTTGAATAATATAAGATACTACTATTACATAACTTGCGAATTCTAGATTTATATAGTTACACCTTAAAATACTTTAAAACCTCAAATCTTAGTAATTTGTTACGGAATTTGACGAAGTGATAGATATACATGTTAGAAAACTTTTTTATGAAGAAAGCAAAGTTATGGGAAGCTTTTAAATGTGAGATAAATACTGTTGAACAGAAACTGTCAAAAAAAGACACTATATGAGAAAAATGCTTTTTACATAAAATCGTCTGACCAAATCTCTTCAAATTAATTTTAAAATAAAAGACAATTAAAAAATTTAACTCTGGACATAAAGTTTGACATGTGGAGATTTTTCTATATTTTTCTAAAAATCAGAAAAATAGACTATTTTCTGTCAACTTTGAAATTAGAAAAATCTCCACATGTTAAAAATATCCTAATAAAGTTCCAGTAAAAACAGGTTTGAAATTAGAAACCGTTTGGTTGGACTATAAATTCGGGTAAGATGGAAAAAATGACGTTTTCTTTGATTTTTTTTCAATAAACTTGTTTCCTTTCTTTCTTAAATCAAACTATAAGTCCACATACTCAAAAACACATCAAAAACAAAATATTCGGAGGCTCATAACATGCATTTGATATATCTATTCAAGTCATAGAAAGAATGAAGATAAACAAAGACTAAATCCAATCGATTCCTAGCTAGTTCTTCATTTATATTCTTCATTAGCCTTTCATGGTTCTAAATTTGATTTTTTTTATTCTTTAATCTTATTAGAGGTTGTTTGAGAGGTGCCCACAGATAACAAAAATAGAGTAGTAGGAGATTCTTACTTTAAAGAGTCTTGATAAAAATAAATAGACGTAGTTCTAGCGTAAAGTCTTCACTTTCTTCTTTTTCATTTCTTTTTCTTTTTCTTCTTCTTCTTCTTCTTCTTCTTTCTATAGTTCTCTCAAAAGTGTCAAAAATAAATGGAATGAAAAAGAGAAGAGGTTGGTCTTTACAGGCAAGGAAAAGTACATGCATAGATGTGGGTCTTTATATAAGCAAGAAAAAATACATGCATAGCTCTTTCATCATAAGTATATGCATAGGTACATGATACATGCATTGCTTCTTATTTGATACATGTATAGTTCAAATCATATATATGCATAGATACATGTATAGGTACATGTATTTTTCTTTTTATTTAATTTTATTATTTTTTATTTTTTATATAACATATATATGGATATATGTGTGTGTGTGTGTGTGTGTGTGTGGGCCAAAATAAAATATTTGGGCTCAAATCTAAAAGAATTTGTGTGGGTTTGGAGAAATTAAACTTGGACTTGAACCAATGATTTGGGCCTTTACTCGGATTGGAATTTTTTGTATTTTATAAAATTTTAAGCTTTTTAGATTTTGGTCCAACCCTTTAAGTTTATAAGAGAGCCTATCTCTATAAATCACAAATATTATGGTCCTAATGTGCTAGCCGAAATACGTGATATTACAGCAAGTACCTAATAACACAAGAGAAGAGACCGCTAGGGGGAGAAAGAAAGAGCTTACAAGTTGATTAATGATTAATTGACACAATGAGGTTATTATATTTCATAAGATGGAGGGAATGCAATTCTTCATCCGGGAGTTGTTTTTGGCCTTTGGCCTCCGAATTCGAAATAGGATAACCAAGTTCCATTTTGCTGTCTCTAAATGTTGGGTGCTTCTTTGTCCACTATGAGATTATACTTTTGGGGCTTCTTACTTTTAACTATAAGATGAGTTGTTTTCATATATATATATATACCTACATAAAGAAAGAGGCAAAAATCGAAGGGTTATTTTTTGAGTAGATGTGGGATGGACCTCTGGCCCCTTCGTCTATGTGATATGTCTTGTGGATGGGGAGAATTTTTTGATAGTAGATGGGTAATTATATCAAAGGTCGGTGGTGGACTACCGGCTGAGCATTCAATAGATGTTTGTCGCTGTGGCGGCAAGGGATGCCGACGATTTGAAGTGTATGCAGTGGTAGGGGTGCAAATGAACTGAGCCGAGCCTAATTGAATCGAGCTTTTACGAGCTTAAATTTTTTTGGTGCTGTTAAAGCTCAGCTCGAATTCAAATAATAGTTTAGTAAGTTGTTCGAGCTCGGGTTGTTTAAAAATTGACATGTTTGAGCTCGGCTCGAATGACTTAAACGAGCTAGCTCGAGGTCGAGCTTATATTCGAGCCTTTTTTACAAGTAAAATCAAGTTTTTTTTTCATGAAATTAAAGAATCAAATTTAGTTCTTAATTCTAAACTACCACATTTAAAGAATAAAAAAGAGTAAGGTGCATAAATTTGAATTACTTAAAATGAGGTATAGGCAAGATAAAACCTTAATTTTATAAGTGCGTTTATATACCTTCTTAAACGAGCTTAATGAGCTTATAACGAGTCGAGCGAGTTATTAAATGAATTATTCATGAGCTTATACTAGCTAGGCTCATTTAATAAATGAGTTTAATTTTGTTTTCATGAACAGCGCATTTATTAAATTAACCGAACTAAAACAAGCTTAAATTGAGCTGAATCTGAATTGTTCATGAACTGTTTGGTTCGTTTGCACTCCTAGGCGGTGGGGACAAAGAAGTAAGGTGAAGCACCTAGAGACATGCAAGGCGGCAATTGCTGATTGCAATAGCTGAATGGATGAAATGAGTCAACACAATATGTAAGAGTGATTCGGGTGCATCTGATTCAAATGCTACAATTAATTTGGCTGTTGCGACACCTAATTAGGTTACATTTGATTCAGTCGCCATATAACCAATTTGGTCCGCCTATGCTAACTAACAATGACCACATAATTAGAAAAACATATATACTCTACGTGGTTATATAAGAACTAAGGGACATAATCCATGATTTTCTCTAAACATTTACATAAAGAAGCCTGAACAAAATAATTTAAAAATTAGACGAAGGAGAAGAAGAAAAGAGATTTGAACTTCTAACTTCTTTGTTTGGTTGGTTTTGTACTCGATGAATATTTATGCAGATAATCGGGAGTGGACCATTGTTTGGTCGATCAATAGGTTTTCTCAGTGTGGCGACAAAAAGGATGATGGCGGCGGTTATATGGGTGAAGAAGGTGGGGCTATTACAAATTCTTTGGAGTCAAAACATATTTTGGCAGGCACAATCGTTGGCAGCAAAGCCGCGAACCGAAAGGGCCATCTTCTTCATGTATTTCCTTTGTTTTTGGGCAGAGGACTAACAATAAGGAAAAATATGATAAAGGAAGTTACATCAGTGGAGCCCATCATTTGTCTTTTGTGAACAAATGAGACAAATGAATAGAGAAAACGTCTATAGTAGATGTTGCCGTTATATATATGTAGTAAGGATTAGGATATGTGTGTGTGTGCGGGGTTGTGTGTGCGTGTGTGGTTTTGTTTTAAGAACACTGGTAATTAAGGTCGGTGACTTGTTGGTTTAGTCCCTCCAAGGTGTCAAGATCGAAAACATCGTCAGTGCTATCAATGTTTTTAGGGTTTGTTCATATCGAGTTTTGTTTCGGCTTAATTGGGTCCCACTAGTGAACGATTCAATTAGTCTTTTAGAATTAGCCAAGATGCACATAAACTGACCTGAACACCCTGAGATAAAAAAACAAACAAACAATTAGACCTCCAAATATCTCAACTGCTTCACCTTTGAGCCTTGGTGTCAATCCATTAACCAATAAAATTTACATATAAACTTATTTATAATTCAAAATGAATGGTAAGAATTTTCTTAAAATATGGTTTACATCACAAACAGTTTAATTTGAATTATTCATTTCAAATTCTTGGTAAGTTTATGAGTAAATTTTATAAGTTTGTTGCATTTCTGAACCACAAAACTCAATTCCATTTTGCTAGACTTTGTGATAAGATGCTTAATTTAGCTTGCTAGAGACTTGTTAAGCTCGTGGGTCTATCTTACTTTCCTAAAATTACCTTTTACTTAAATGTAACTTATTTGCTTCTAATTTGTGTAAGAGGAATGTAATGACTTCGCTGCGATATATGCAGAGATGGCGATGAAACGGTAAAACACTGTCTTCTTGAGTGCACCAAGACTATGAACCATTTGGGAACTTAGCCCTCTCTGCCAAAGCTTACTCAATATTTGGGATGTGCAGTTCAGAGATTTGGTGGTGAGTGTGCACAATAGCAAAAAACTTAGCCAATTTTTTGTGACTGCCTGGTGTATATGCAATCGTAGGTGTTAAGAATATTAAGCCTCCGGTTTAAATTGGTTTCGTTTGGCAAATTTGTGATAAATTATTTATATCTTATTTTTGAATATTTGAAACTTATTCTTTTACAGATATGTGCGTATTTTGTAGCATAACACGAAACGGAACCAAAACATCACAAAAATTGCAACGTACTCACAACCGCTCGACAGACCGATCGAGCGGTCATGTGATGCTCTTGGTTTCTGTATAGTTTTACACAGGTCTTCACAATTCTGTATAGAAGGAGAAAAAATACTACAAGCAAGTCAAGACTGATCAAGCAGTCTAAAGACCGTTTGAGTGGTCCTGTACGCGTCAAAACTTATTTTAATCTTAGTAGCTAGGGTTTTGGGGGAGCTAATATAGATAGGGCTGCTAGGGTTTTATTATGGTTGCCTTATCTTTATATTATAAACCCTAGCTGCCAAGGTGCATCTCCATTGATTAAAAAAAGATCCCAAGCCATCCAATAGCTTTATTGAAGAATACTTTCTGGAGTTTTCATAGTCAACTTTTTTGATGATTATATAACTTCCGCATCTGCAAGAATATCATCAAGAACTCAAAAACCTTCAACGTTCTTATATGTTTGTGAAGTCTCTTGAGTAGATTCTCAAGGGTTAGAAATCTGGTGGTAGATTCCGTTAGCAGTTGAAATCCGATGGTAGATTCCAGCGGTAGTCAAGCACATAGTTGGTGTACGTGGATTCGAAAAGATTATGCTTACAACGTAGGTTGCTGATTCAACGATAGTCTGTAAGATTTCTTATAATTAATGACGTTTTTATAGTGTTTGATCTTTTTAGACCTGGATTGGTCTTGTATTTTTTACCTAGTTTGGGATTTTTTATGTAAAAATTATCGTGTAACGTGTGGTTGTTTATTTGTTAGCTTGAGTGGTTATTTTATTTGTTTTGCCGTGTTTGGCTTCTTGGAAAAATCAATTAGTGCAAATCAATTGGTAATTGAGGTTTTTCAGTAGGAATGAATCTTATTTGCTTCAAGATCACGTCTAGACGATGAGGTGGCTAAATTTGCAGCCTATTATCTTGATGAATTTAGATCGATGCAGTTAAGAACGGGGCCTCAGATTAAGCTACATTCAGTTTCTAAGTGGAAATCACCGATGGGGGGTGTGATAAGGTTAATTTTGATGCCAAAAAAATTCTCAACAGTATGATGGTTGGATTGGGGGTTGTGATGCGAGATTTCAGGGGTAGAGTTATGGCTTCGATGGTTGTGAAATAGAAGGCTTGTGAAGATATAGATCTCTTGATAACGTTTTTGGTTTTTGGTTTTTGTTTTCTGTTTTTATTTTTAAGTTTTTTGTAAATTGTAAATAAAAATATATTTGGTAATTATTTATGTTTTTAAAAAACTACAAACAATTTTTAAAATTTACCAAATTTTTTATAAGCAGATAAAATGTGTTTTCACTGTTTTGTAAACAAATTTTGATTCTATCTTTTTTCTTCCATTACCTCCGACTACTACGTCCACCTATCAACTCTAATTACTATCTCTTGCTACCATCTCTGATCACTACATACGGCCTTCGACCATCACATCCGACCAATATCGCTACATCTTGTTATTATTCTCAGCTAACACCTTTGATTACCACCTCCAACTACCATCTTCAACCATCATCGCTGCCTCTTGCTATCATCTCCTAATAGCACCGTTGGTCACTACTTCCTACTACTACCTCCGGCTATCATCTCTGACCACCCACTCTGACCGCCACATCTGGCCACAACCTCCGATGCCACATATGACCATTGTCTCCGACCACTACTTCTGACTACCATCATTACCTCTTGCTATCATAATCAAATAACACATCTGACCATCACATTCGGTCACCACCTCCAACTAATACATTCATACGCAATCTCCAACTACTACTTTGCAAACATATATGTGCCAAATATATTTTTATTTTTGTTTTTTTTTAAATAAACAAAAACATGTTTTTTTTGTTTATTGTAAACAAAAAAAGAAAAAAAAAACTGTAAATGTTACCAAATAGGGCTGCTTCTAGACAGCTTCCCATGCGAGACATCAACGAAACTTGGATGATCATCACCTCACAAAGTGTTGAAAATATAACATTT
>JAULJZ010206155.1:0-19107 GCA_032270985.1 Heliamphora pulchella
ATAAAGGAGTCCCCTCAGTGATTCTTTAATGTTGGGTTATCAAGTGGAGTTCATGTGACTCGGGAGTCGGGGCGTGACATGTATATAATAGTATCCTCTCCATTTGAGTAACTGCTATTATACACTGGATCGAAACTATGTCAGCTATTTAATTTTATTTGGCATACTTAGTTGCCTAGATAGTAAAATTAAAAAAAATTGGCCTGTCAGGTCTTATGAAGAATAGTAAATGTCCTCCCATCGAGGCATATTATTCTCAGGTTACCAGGCTGCAAGCGAATTAATTTTAAAATGGTAGAGGAAACTAAATTAAAATAAATTCAAAGTTTTGCTCATCATCATAATTAACGATTTTTTTTTAATTATGTGATTCTCAAGATTAAAATGACTTTCAACCCACTCGCTTTAATACTCAAAGAAAACAAACTAACGGGACAGAATTTTGTTGACTGGAAATATAACTTGGATATAACTTTAACTACAAATGGTATTCCTTCAATACCAGAAAATGTATTTATTTTTTAAAAAGGTTCTTCCTCCTGACCGAAAGGTATGAAAAAGAAAAATGTTCAGAAATAGAGAGACATAATTTTCAGGGTAGTTAATGGGCCACGGACTAGTATAAAAAAGTTAAAAGGTAGATGTTTTCACTACAACCAGACCCGGCACTAGAAAATGCTATGTCCAGTATTTCTCAGAATGCAGAACAAACAGGGTAATTTTTATTCACAGGTTGTGAAAACATATTTAGCGGTGTTATCTATCGGTATCTGGTGTGTAGATACGGGAGCCACTAATCATGTTTACAATTCATTGCAGGGGTTCCAGAAAATCCAACAACTTAGTGATGGATAGATTTACCTGCATATAGGTAATAATACAAAGGTAATAACAGTTGCAGTAGGAGATGTCACTTTCAATTTTGGTAGAGATCGAGTTTTAATATTGAAATAATGTCTTTATGTACCTGTCATTAGAAGGAACTTAGTTTTCGTTTCTGGATTGGCTAAAGACAGATATTTAGTTTATTTTAATAGCTCTGTGGTTATTATGGATAATACACGGGTTATCTGTTCTGGTACATTGGTGGATGATCTTTATATTATTACTCCAATCTCTCCTACACTGCAACTAACTAAAATGAATAACACATCTAATTTATCATATAAGAGAAAATTTTCTTCTTTAATGAACCAAACATTTCTTTGGCACTTATACTTGGGTCATATTAATCTAAAATGGATAAACAGACTTGTAGTAGATGGACATTTAAGTTCATTAGAAGTGGAGGCATTTTCAGTTTATGAATCTTGCATAGAAGGTAAAATGACCAAGAGGCCTTTTCGATCAAAGGCTATAGAGAAAAAGAACTGTTGGAGCTGGTTCATTCTAATGTGTTTGGTTCTATGATAATCCGGCCTAGAGGTGGCTTTGAGTACTTCAACTGTTTCATTGATGACTATTCAAAGTATGGATACATTTACTTGATGCACCGTAAGTCTGAATGATTTGAAAATTTTAAAGAATTCAAGGCGGAGGTAGAGAAGTGTCTGGGTAAAAGTATCAGATCACTACGATCTGACCATGGTAGGGAATACCTCTTTGGAGAGTTTAAGTACTACTTGTCATTAGAAGTAATTACATCCCAGTTAACTGCACCTAGCACTCCGCAGCAGAATGGTGTAGCAAAAAGAAGGAATTGAACTCTTATGGAAATGGTAAGGCCCATGATGAGTTATTTAGGTTTACTCAATTCGTTTTGGGGACTCACTTTAGAGACAGTAGCTTACATTCTGAATTTGGTACCTTCTAAGTCAGCACCTTCTACTCCCACAGAATTGTGAACCAAGCGTAAGCCTAGTCTGAAACACATTCAGATTTGGGGGTGTCCAGCACATGTGCTGAAAGGGAACGCGGGTAAGTTAGAACCGATGACAGAAGTCTGTTTCTTTGTAGGGTATCCCAAGGGAACGAAAGGTGGTCTGTTTTATAATCTTAAGTATCATAAGGTCATTGTTAGCACCAATGCCCAATTCTTGGAAGAGAATTATATTATGGATCACAGGCTCAAAAGTAATATTGCTTTGGAAGAACTGAGAGAAAATATCAGTAGAACGGAAGAACAAGTCACTGATATTTCATTATCTCGTCGTAGTAAGAGGATCATCAAGACAGGTTCAAATCAAGAACAGGGTGCTGATGTACAGGGTTCTGATTCTGCACAGCGTGTTACTACTAGTACATAGACACAGGTAGTGCCTCGTCGTAGTAGAAGGGTAGTTCATCAACTTGACCGGTATATGTTCTTAGGAGAGTCTTTTGACTGCATCCCAGCAGAACTAGATACCGAGCCCTGTAACTACAATAAATCACTTCAAGACAAAGATGCAAATCTTTAGCAAAGGGCTATGAATTTAGAGATAGAATCTATGTATTCCAATCAGGTCTGGAAACTTGTTGAACCACCCAAAGGGATAAAATTCATTGGATGTAAGTAAATCTACAAGAGGAAGAGAGGAGCAGATGGAAAGGTTGAAACCTTCAAAGCTAGGCTTGTTGCTAAAGGGTTTACTCCGAAAGAAGGGATAGATTATGAGAAAACTTTTTCACTGGTAGCCATGGTTAAGTCTATTCGGATTCTCTTATTCATTGCTGCTCATTTCGATTACGAAATCTAGAAAATAGATGTCAAGACAGCTTTTCTTAACGGAAGTCTTCATGAGTGTATCTATATGATACAATCAGACAGATTCATTGCAAAGGGCCAAGAACACATGTTGTGTAAGCTTAAGAGATCCATTTATAGACTTAAGCTGGCATCGAGGTCTTGGAACACTCGGTTTGATCAAGCCATTAAGTCTTATAATTTTGATCAGAGTCCAGATGAGTCCTGTGTGTACAAGAAGCATGACAGAAGCATGGTGATCTTTCTAGTACTTTATGTAAACGATATCATGCTCATCGGAAACGATATGGGGGTATTATCTACAAATAAAGTATGGTTATCTGGGTAGTTCGATATAAATGACATGGGAGAAGCCAGTTACATCCTTGGGATTAAGCTTGTCCGAGATCGAAAACAAAGGATGTTGGGCTTATCACAAGCAAAGTATATCGATGATATCCTTGCTCGTTTTACCATGCAAGATTTTAAGAAAATATTTTTCTCTTTCAGGTATGGAATCGCTCTATCCAAGGATCAGTGTCCTAAGACACCTAATGAGATAGAGAAGATGAAGGCGGTTCCTTATGCTTTGGCAGTAGAAAGCCTCATGTATGCTATGCTTTACACTAGACCCGACATCTGCTTTGCCATTGGCATGGTTAGCAGATATCAGTCTAATGCAGGGCAGGAACATTAGACTGCGGTAAAGAATATAATAAGTACCTGAAAATGATTAAAGATTATATGTTGATTTACTAGGCAGATAGTGTAGTACCTTTAGGATACACAGACTCAGATTTTTAGTCAAACACAGAGTTTGCATCAGGAGATAACCTCGCAGATCCTTTACAAAGAGCTTACCAGCTAAGACTTTTGATAGTTATATAGAGGGCATGGGAGTCAGATGTAAGGCAGCATGGTTTTGAGAATAAGTGTAAGATTGTTAGGGTTGATATACTAAAAACTATATTTTTAGTATTTAATTTTATTTTAACAAAATTAATTTTTTATTTTATGAGAATTTTTATGAGCAATGTATGTGTATTATTTTTTTAATGTTATACATGAATATTCGATATTTTGTATATTATTTAATTTGGTGTGTAGAGTACGGCTTCCACACAGAATATCAGATTTTAGGTTCATGCAGAATATAAGTTTTATATTTACAGTTTCAATAGAAATGAACATACCATCAATATGACTGTAACACAGAGTTTTAGTAGGCTTATCTTGGTTACGGAGAACAGATAATAGTGTCGTCCATTGTTCCGATTCTCTGTGCTAGTACACTTTGTGTGTATTGAACAGGACATTTAGGATAATTAATTTTATATTAACTATATAAATTAATTCGCACCCCAAGGTTATTATAATAGTGCTTATCCTCTTAATCTTAAAATAATTATTGATTTGCATATATTTAATATTCGTTATTTTAATTCATTAGAGGGTGTAATCTTATATGGGTCCATATTCCCAATGAGTTGGATAGCGGTATTAATTATATGACAAATATTAATTATTGATGGAATTCATGTCCCGAAAAATCAGGATTAACGATACTCTCTTAAAAAAGCTTATAAGTTTTTACCGAGCCAAACCCTGCAGGTGGATTTGATTATCCGAAGGTCAAATAAGTTAAGCAGAAGGGTTTAAGGAATATCAAGATGCTGATTAAATTAAATTGTCAGTAATTAAATTTAATTGGCGGGTATCGAGAATCTTAACGTAAGGAGAAATGATAAGCATTTAATAACAATAGCTCAATGCTATATGGTATTGAGATTATGGGTCAGGGTATAATTATAGTTCTTTAGTGGTGTGAACTGTAATTCAGTATTTTATGAAAATTACAGAAACTGCTACTGATTTTTCATAATTGCAGATACTGCTATGAGATTTGCTTAATTATGAAAATCGCTGATAAGTGTCTATATTCCACTGGAACTCTTATTCATAATTACTCCCTAGGTCCCTGCTATAACCCTATAAATATGTGGGTAGGCTTAACCAGTTTCATAATTCGTTTTCTAAGACTAAAGCTATGTTGGTTCTGCCGGTATGAGTTTTCGGAGGATTATAGCCCACACTATATCCGAAAATCGCATAAGAAAATACAATAGAAGATCTGACATGAGTTTCAACTCGAATTTAAACCGTAGTTGAATATTCGACCGGAAAAAAGGTATTCTTCTAAATTAACTTCAGATGCACGGGTTTTATTTTGATCGTTCGTCATCAAAAGTTTTATCTGGAGCCCGTTTTGGCGATTGCCCATCCAGTTAATTTTTTTCATTAATCGTTTGAAAAATAAAGATCTTAGCAGTCTTGCCTCCAACAAATCTTCTCATCACTAAATTATTAGATTTTTTGGAATTCTCGTAAAGAATTACAGAGATGATTAGTGGCTCCCGTATCTACACACCAGGTACCGGTAGATAACACCGCCAAATATGTTTTCACAACCAGTGAACAAAAATTACACTGTTTGTTCTGCCTTTTGAGAAAATATTGGACATAACTTTTTCTAATGCCGTGTTTGGTTGCAGTAAAAATATCTATTTTTCGACTTTTTCACACCAGTTTGTGGCCCACTAACTACCCTGGAAACTATGTATCGCTATTTTTGAACCTTTTTCTTCTTCATATCTTTCGACTTAGAGTAAGAACCTTTTTATGAAACAGACACATTTCTTAGTATTAAAAGAATACCATTGGTAGTTAAAACTATATCTAAGTTACTTTTTCAGTCAACGAAATTTGGTCCCGTAAGTTTATTTTCTTTGAGTATTGAAGCAAGTGGATTGAAAGCCATTTTAATCCTAAGAATCATATAATTAAAAAAATCGTTAATTATGATAAGCAAAACTTTGAATTTATTTTAATTTGGTTCCTTCTACCATTTTAAAATTAATTCGCCACCAGCCTGGTAACTTGAGAATAACATGTCTCGTTGGGAAAACGTCTACTATCCTTCATAAGACCAAACAAGCCAATTCTTTTTAATTTTACTATCTAGGCAACTAACCTTACCAAGTAAAATTAAATAGTTGACGTGGTT
Organism: Heliamphora pulchella; assembly: GCA_032270985.1. Taxonomy (NCBI): domain Eukaryota; kingdom Viridiplantae; phylum Streptophyta; class Magnoliopsida; order Ericales; family Sarraceniaceae; genus Heliamphora; species Heliamphora pulchella. The sequence continues at coordinate 5,730 of JAULJZ010206155.1, forward strand.
TCGATCTAGTATATAATAGCAGTGACTCAGTTGGAGAAGATACTATTATATAGAGCTAAATGTTAACCATCACCTAATTCCAAATCAATCGCTTCGCAATGAACCCTTTAGTTGGAAAAGTGATCCACACTAATAATTATCTAGAATTATCCCTAAAGGAGGCTTTACAGGTAATACCGCAATTAATCTGTCTATTGGGGAGAAGGCCTTATGCTGACACGTAGGGTTCAATTGTATCGCCTACAAACTGGTGATAGAGACCGCGAAATTTATCTGTGAATAAATTTTCTCTACCACTTAAATTTTTTAAAATATTTTTTAGGGTTATAGAAATCCGTTTAATTAAAATAAATTTATTAATTTCAAAAAACACACAATCTGAAAGAATCAAACATCTTCCTGTGTATATGATTTGAAAGATTCTGCTTTATCAAACTATTTTTTCGTGTTTAAATACGTAACAAATAAAATTTAATAAATGCACAGTTTTTCCTTCAGGTTTTCAGCTAAGGTAGTGATTAAATGCACTTATTAATTTTGAAAAATAATAATTTATTTCACCTAAATATTTTTCTATTTAATTAATTCAAAATTCAAAATTAATTCTCATGATTTTCAAGATATCCGATTTTATAAAAATTCATCTTAAACATGATATTTTGTAAAAAAAATAAAATATCTAAAAAATTTTATTTAATTAAAAACAATTAATTAAAAAAAACTTAATTTTATTTTTCATTACAAAATATTTTAATTAAAATTAAATTTTTGAATTAAATTAACAGGATAAATAAAATAGTAATGCAATCATCCACGCAGTTCATATATATATGAACATAATATGCATATATCCCGATTTTATGATCCAAGTAAAACGCTAAAGCGTTTCAGTCACTCAAAGAGGATAAGTTCTAATAATCCTCTTTTATCTTTGATTCTTGTGTCCTAATTGCAATAGGCTTCTTTGATACTATCTAATATATTAATATTTATCAAATTAGTCCCATATCTATCAAGAAATCAACACAAAATAGCCTCGGGAGAAAGAAAATAGCTAGCCACCACCAACCACCACCGGCGCTGCCCTGCCACCGCATTCAAGCGGCTCTTGCCGCCTCATCTGAGCTCCGTTTTTTAGGAGCTTTATATTGTTGAAAATCTCTCGAAATATGAGATTTTTTTGTCAAAAAATCTGCTAAAAAACTACCCAAAAATGGCCAAAAAAACTACTCGAACCACAAAAAGCGCTGCTGGCCACAACAGCGCTATCCCACCAACTTCCTGAGGCTTTTTCAACCTTTTTTCGAACTCCATTTTCGACGTACTTTATATAAAAAAAAAGCTCTCAAAAATTGCTATTTTTCTATAAAAAAAAATCTGCTTGAAAACAGCGCAAAAAACTGCTAGAAAAATTGCCCAAAGCTGCTGCCGCTGCACCCAGCGCCGCCACCTGTAACGGCCAACTTCCCGAGGCCGTTTCAGCCTCAACCGAACTCCATTTTCGATGTTCTTTATATCATTGGAAAGATCTCAAAAAGTAAAATCTTTTTGTCAAAAAAATTCTTGAAAATAGTCTAAAAAACTATCGAAAAATTGCCTAGAAGCTATTGCGGCGGCCACCAGCACCGCTGCCTTTAACCGTTGCCCGTTTGGGCTTTTTCTGGTTCTTCTTTGATCCTGATTTTTTGTGCAAGAATAGCTTGAATATCCAGCCACACGATACTTTGAAGAACGCCTCAAAAATAGTGCCAAAATAGCCCTGAAATAGCCCCTAAACCTTATCGCCGGGTGTCGCCGTTGCCAGCCTGTTTGTTGCCTGTTTGGGTTGTGATTTTGGTTGAATTTTTTTGTTTTTTGAATTTTGACAATATTTTGAGGTATATTTTACTGATATTTTATATTTAAAAAATAGTCCCAAAAATAGCTCAAAAAATTATCAAAATTGCCTTCGAACAGCCGCCGGTAAAGCCTCCAAAATCGGGCTACTTTGGTAATTTTTTTTCGCTATTTTTTACTTGTTTTTATGTTATTTTTTATACATAAATATCACAGAAAACTCACCAAAAAATCATTTAAAACCATTAAAAATTTACCGCGATCCGTGGCCCGTAAAATTCGAACCACCCCCGATGCCGCCTCCGTTCTTCATGTTCTTGGACATATTCAACTTGTTCTTAAATAATCTATACAAATATTTTAAAAATAGAAACTAACTGTTACATCGATTCTATGTCCCGAAGGCTCACGTTCGATCTATCACGGTCAACCCCCGTGATTAAAAAAATCATCATTCACAAATCATTCAATCAAAACATGAATTAATGACAATCATAAAAACGGGATTAGAATGCCTACAAAACAAAGTTAGCAACAGTTCTAAAATTACCCGGCTTCGATAATTGAAAACAAAAAATAAAATCGCACTGATACCAATTGTTGGAGGCAAGACTGCCAAAATTTTTATTTTTACAAACGATTAACGAAAAAAATTAACTAGATGGGGAAACGCCAAAATGGACTCCAGATAAAACTTTTGATGACAAATGATCAAAATAAAACTCGTGCATCCAAAGTTAATTTAGAAGAATACATTTTTACCGGTTGAATCTTCAACTATGATTTGAATCCAAGTTGAAGCTTTTGTCAGATCTTCTACTGTATTTTTTATGCGATTTTCGAATATAGTATGGGTTATAATCTTCCAAGAACTCGTACCAGCAAAACATGAACAACTTTAGTCTTAAAGACAAGTTATGAAACTGATTCAGCCTACTAGCATATTTATAGGGATACAGTAGGGACCTAAGAAGTAATTATGAGTAAGACTTCCAATGGAATACATACACGTATTAGCAATTTTTACAATTAAGCAAACCTCATAGCAGTATCTGTAATTATGAAAAACTAGCAACAGTTTCTACAATTTTCATAAAGTACTGAATTACAGTTCACACCACTAAAAAACTATAATTGCACTCTGACCCATAATCTCAAGACCATCTAGCATTGAGCTCCTGTTATTAAATACTTACTATTTCTCCCCACGTTAAGATTCTCGATATCTGCTAATTAAATTTAATTATTGACAATTTAATTTAATCGGCATCTTGATTTTCCTTAAGCTCTTCCGCTTAACTTATTTGACCGCCGGATAATCAAATCTACCTGCACAGTTTGGTCCGGTCAAAACTTATAAACTTCCTTAATAGGGTATTGTTAATCCATATCTTTCGGGACGTAAATTCCGTCAATAATTAATATTCGTCATATAAATAATACCGTTATTCAACTCACCGAGAATATAGATCCATATAAGATCGTACCTTCTAATAAATCAAAATAACGAATATTAAATATACGTAAATTAATAATTATTTCAAAATTATGAGGAAAAGTACTATTCATAATAACCTTGGAGTGTGAATTAATTTATATAGCCAGTATAAAATTAATTACCCCAAATGTCCCGTTCAATACATACAAAGTGTACTAGCACAGAGAGTCGGAACAATAGACGACGCTATTATCTATTCTCCGTAACCAAAACAGGCCTACTAAAATTTTGTGCTACAGTCGTACCGATGGTATGTCTATTTTCATCTAAACTGTGAACATAAAACTTATATTCTACAAGAACCTAAAATCTGATCTTCTGTGTACAAGTCATACTTTACACACCAGATTAAATACTATACAGAATATCGAATATCCATATATAATATTAAAGAAATGATACACATATATTACTTATAAAGATTCTCATAAAATAGAAAATTAATTTTATTAAAATAAAATAAAATACTAAAAATATTATTTTCAGTATACCAACTCTAACAGTTTCTACACTGGTAACAATTTGGTTTTATGGCACAGTAAGAAACAAAATGTTATTTCATTATCTGCCGCTGAAGCAGGGTATATAGTTGCTAGTAGCTGTTGTACTCAATTACTGTGGATGAAACAAATGCTTTCAAATTATGGTCTTATCCAAGAGTCAGCAATTATCTACTGTGATAATACTAATGCTATTAACATTTCAAAGAATCTTGTTCAACACTCTAGGATTAAGCACATTGATATAAGGCATCAATTCAATCGTTAGCTAGTTAAGGATAACATCATCACCCTTAAATACATTGACACTAAAAAATAACTGGCTAATTTGTTAACAAAACCTCTTAAAGCACTTCAGTTTGAATTTATGAGGAAAGCTATTGGCATTGGTATTTTGAGTTGAAAAAAAGTTTTTTTTTTTTGTTTTTCTCATTGTACTCTTAATATGTTCAAATTGTTGAATCCTATGTGAAACATCTCAAAATATGTCTGATGGATTACTGCTAGAAAGATATGAAAGTATAAGCTTACAGTGAATCATTGAGTTTCTTTTCTTTCATGTAATGATTACTGTATGTACGACTAAATATAATGATGACATGTACTAGATGTTAGTTGAAAAACACTATTTGATTGACCACTAAAGTAGAATTCCATTGTTGATGTTGATGTTTATAACCACCCCATTTGATTATCTATCAATTACTCTACTTTCACTTAGAACTGTGTGTGCTATACATTGCTTACAAAAATGGCTACCTATACAAACCTTGCTTTCTCGTTTGTTATAGTGTGAAAGCCGCTGATTATGCTACTTTTTGTATTGCTTGTGGAAATGGCTACCTATCTAAACCATGCTTTCTCGTTCATGTTAGCGTGACAGCCGCCTTCTATGTAACTATTCTCTTATGCTATTGAAAATGGCTACCTACGCGAACTTTTCTTTTTTCGTTCGTATTAGTATGAAAACCGCCAAAAATAGCATATTTTTATATAATCAGTTCTTTGTGAGAGGGGGCTTTCGTGCTTCTTCAATAGACATACATTGGGACTCTACTTGGTTTGTCTTCATACTGTGTGTTTTGACTGATTTCCAATTGAATCTATTGTATATTGATCGCACATATGTTAACCACTGCCCATGTGAAAAAGTCCCTCAGAGGTTTGGAGTCTGACTGCTATAAGTTCTCCTTGACAGGATCTCGTGATTCTATTTTCCCATGTTTCACAATTGGATTACTCTATTCTGTCTGTGTTTTTGAGTTACAGTGTTGAGTTTTTTTTTATTTTAGAATAATACATTGTTTATGTTTTTGTTAAGATGCCAAATTCAGTTCTTTTGACCTACTCATAATTCTCTGTTTTGCTTCATTAGATTTTAACTCGGCCAATGCACCGCTCAAGCGGCCTTCTGAGTGCTCAAGGAGTGAATTCTTTCTTATACCTCGGATTACTGATTGCTCGAGCGAGATTTTGTGAGCTCGAGTGGGTATAAGGGTCCTCATCTCAACCTACACCTTGCTTGAGTGGACTTCTGTGCGCTCGAGCTGCCTTGGCCTCTGTCCATCCACCGCTCGAGCAGTACTCTGAGTACTCGAGCGGACTGTAGCGAACCAGAAATTAAAACAAGGTTTTTTGCTTTTCTTGGTTCATTTCAGTCACAATTATCTCCCAAATCTCTCAGCGTCTTTTTACCTCAGTTAAGGTTTTGGTTCGATTTCTTGCTTTTGGATTCAATTATGTACTCTTTCCACGTGGGTAAAATCAAATCCCTGTGCTCTATGGTTGGTTTAGTTAATTTCGAGCTTCTAGGGTCTCAATTGGGGGTTTTTGTGTGTGTGCTCGAGTTTTGACCCTTGTCTTTGATGTTTCTCACTCTCTTTAGAATATCTAAACCTAATTTTGTTGTGATTATGAGTGTGAGATCAGTTTTGTTATAAAACCTAGGGTTTATCATGGTCCTTGGTGTAGAAGCCTTGACCGAGCCTAGAGTTTGTTTGACTAGACTCCTTACTCGTTTTTGATTGTCCGTTTTTAGAAGCTATGTATCTCTTCTTGGATGTTTTCATATGAATGGTTGCCTCCTTGGGGAGTTTTTGCCCTTGCCTTGCACACCACATGTTTTCCTTATGGCCTGAGTAATCTGAACTAAGCTTTTGTTTCAATTCGGAGTTCATTATATATGTTTAACTCATTTTTTTGTTAGAATTGATGGATAAACTTGAAGCTGCTCTGCCCGTTAGCTATGTTTTTGCGTTTCAGTGACTAGATTTTGTGTGTTGAGAAACTTTCTGCTCTACTGTGTATGAGATCTTGACTCATGGCATATATTCTATATGTGGGTGTTCGCTTTTGATTTGATTTTTAATCCTCTGTTGACTCAAGGTCTTATGCTTTAAAACTGTGACTAATCTCTTGTGCTTTGGGTATGTTTAATTGCTAAAATTTGAGCTTCCAGCATTGTTCTTGGATACACCTACCATAGGCATGCATTGCTTAGTCACTCGGTCTGTTTCTTTTCCTTATTGATTTGTGAGAGCACATTTTTTAGTATTATGCACAATGATTTGGTATCTAATACATGTCACTTGGATTGACCTTGACAGGAATATGCCTCCTCGCACAAAGAAGACTATTGGGCGATCCCAGTCTTCTATTTGCTAACCGACCTGTTCTGTTTGAAAATAAGGTAATTGTGTCAAATTTTATTGAGTTTGGTATACCACATATGTTTGAGCAACTAGGGTGAACTTGTTTCCTTCATGTTAAAGGCGAAGTTTATGTCGATCTTGTTAGAAAATTTTACTCTAATATGTATAATCTAGAGATCCGCTGGTTTACCTTCAAAACCTATGTTCAAGGTAACCGCATACTTATGAACCCTAACTCTCTAATTACTCATATGGGGTACACTAGTACTCTTGTTTTTGGTTATCCACCGGTTCCCTCTAATCCTAGTTGGTCATACACTGAGATTGCCACAGCCTTGTGTAGCAAACCACGTGAATGTGTCGGTGATTATATCTTTTCAAAAGAACTGACACCTACGTTTCATCTCCTAAACATCATTGTTAGTGCTAATATTCATCCTAAGGGGCATGTGTCAAATATAAATAAAGAAAGGTGGTTGAAACTTTTTCTCATTAGTCAGGGGAAACAAATAGACTTAGCTCGAATTTTTCTTCAATCTATGCTAAAATTTGCCCACGGCAACAAAAATGTTCCCCTTCCCTTTGGTCTGTTTCTCACCAATTTTCTTAGATCCCTTCAATTGTTTCACCATCCTGCTGGCCTGCACATTATGCACATCACAAAATCTATCACCCGGCGCACTCATTCTCAGAGTGTTGTTCATATTCCTATGCCAGTTGCAATATCCGATTCTGAGGAGGAGGATGATACTGATGACATTTCAAGTGCCTCTACACCGTCAGCACCAGAGGGAGAATCTTCTCACTCTATTCTCCACGCTTGAGTCGCGTCTCTAGAGGCTCAGGTTCATCAGATTCAGTAGCATATTGATTGGCGTTTTGATCGGTTGGAGTCTTTAATTCAGGAAATTCTCCAAATGCTGGTTCTTCTTGACTTCATCCAGGTTCCACAAAAGGGGAGTGGTGATAGGTGGTAGGTGGTATTTGGTTTTTTGATAGTTGGTACAATGGTATACATTGGTTTTGGTTTTGGTTTTGGTTTTGGTATTTTTGGTTGGTAATGCATTGTTCTTTTTGGAATGTGGCAGCATGGATGGATGCATTTTTTGTAATCCTTTTCTCTTATGGATTTATCGTTTGCTTTGTGGTTGCTTGTTTTTCTTTTTTTCTTTTTGAAGTGTTGAAAGAAGAAATGTCGTTTGAAGAACTTTAATTGGACCATGATCTTTTAGTTAGGTGACGTGTGTTGTGTTCACCTAGAATTATCAAAGGAGAGATTGGGAGATTGTAAAGAAATTAATTTTTATTATTTTTTATTTTTTATTTAAATGGCAATTCATGGTGTTTTAATGTTATTAGAACTCTTTTAAGAGTTGAGGATAGGATTTGGAAGGGTTAATTCAATTTAGAATCCTATTAAGATCTAGCTCTCATCTATCTTCGAGTTATTAGATATAAGAGTCAGTTTTGAAGATTGAGTTCGTGATACACATAGACAAGCGGTTGGTACAAGTAATCAAACCGTGACATAAGAAAGAGGTTCAGCCATTTGACTGCTCGAGCACCCAAAGAATCGCTCGAGCGGATCCCAAGCGTTTTAATTGAAGTTGAATTCTGCCAGCCTGGGGTTTTATAATCTATTTAAAGGTCATTAGGGGCACACAAAAATCACTATTTGAATATTCAGAATACAGAGTTTCAAGATCATATCAAAGAATTGCTCGTGTCTCCAAAATTCATCGAAGATCATTCGAGAGAAAAGCTTAGATGGCGTTCTAGGTTCGGACAGAGAATTCTGCCAGAGAACCTAATACGAGGATTCGTTGTAGTAGGAAGTACTAGGAGAACAGTGAACGTGAATTCGACATACAAACTTAAAACTAGAAGATTAAGGAGTGGATCAAACAGTTTGTAAGTTGTATTATAATTGTTCGTGTTATAGTGCTTGGTTCCAAGACTTGGTAGTTTCGTGATTTTTTTACTTATTGGGTTTTTCTAAGTAAAAAAAATTTTGTGTTGTGGTTTCTTCTTGGTTTTTTTATTTCGTGATTGTGATTAATTAAAACACTAAAATATTATTTTTTATTAAAAATAAAAAAATCATATTTTTCAATGGTAAACCAAAAAAAATAGTTAAAAAATAGTAAGTGTAAAAATTTAAAAAAATTAAATAAATATCCCAGCAAAAGACATTATAAGAGTTGATTTGACTGGAGAGGCGGCATAAAAACACTGAAAACGCGTCTATTCGAATCCAATAAAATTTGGAATATATTGTCCCCTGGATATGCTGTCAATCATCAACTATGGTCTCCTGTAATTTTTGGATTGAATTGATAAATAATTGGATTAAATTATATTACTTATACGATAAATTTGAATTATATTAGTTATTAGATTATATTATTTATATGGTGGGAATAATTTGTATAGTTATATAAGGAAATTAAAATATATGATTTATAATTGAATTATAAAATATAATTATTTTTAACGATTCTATTAAATAATTAAAGTGAGAAACACTTAAAAAAATTCAATACCTTTAATCACAATTCTTATGGTATTAGGAGTACTTATTTGGTGCTCCCATAGTATCATGTAGTAATTATATATTGTACTCTCACTCAATCATGTGGTAATAAATTTTTCGATATGAATAAGATAATTTATTTTTATTGAGTGATTAAAAGACAAATAATAATTCACATAATAAAGTTTGTAATTATTTATATATATGTTAAGAGTATCACGTGACATCATCTATATATTATCTCCAAAAGTACCTACTAATTTGATTAGCATTAGTTATCTTTCATTTAAAATTTCATATATCATATAACTAATTGAATAATTTAATACAAATGATTTGTCGACTAGAAAATCAAAAGGGCTGCATTACACTAATTTTTAATCAAACAAATAAATAAGATATGAATTACACTAATTATGATATATATACATATATATATATATATATATATATATATAAAATATGTATGCATCATGATTCCATTAAAGAAACAAAGCCAAAGAAGGACAACCTGCTCTCTTGCGCAGTGGTATGCGTGGCAGCTGCATGACAGGGGCCTTTTTTTCAGTAATCTCACCTGCTTCGTCGCCATCGCCATCGCGGTCCAAAGGACGAGAAATGTTTAGATGCCGCGAGGATACCACCGTGCTACCCTCACCGAATCAACTCTTGCCAAATGGCCAATGGGACAAAAATTATCACAAGTAGAATTGAAATTTAACTTGGGCACTAATTATTTTCAACTTTTGCCTCGTGATTTAAAATTAAGTTTTAGTTTTTTGTTTAAAATTGTAGAAATAATATTAATAAAAAATAACTTTTTTATATATATGCTAACATCTTAAAATCATATTTAATGAAATGAGCTTTTTACTTATTTTTAGTTTAAAGTCAAAAGCAAATGAAAAATGGTTTAAATATGATTTTATTTGCAAACTATCATTCTTTATAATGATATATTTTTAAATGTGATTTTTTAAAATATTTCTTTATATCTATTTAAAATAAGTTAAAAAAAATCATCCATCGGTAGTTGATTCACCCATTATTTTTTGTCTTCGTCTAATTATCGCCAAATATCCCTTACCTCGCTCCTTCAGTATATTTTAAAAATTTCTAATTTTGAAATCTCTTTTTTCCTCACAATATTAATTGAATATGTTTTACGATATTTTATAAATACATAAATTTTTTGGCTTAATACGTTTATAGGTACAAGTATTAATACATCTTGTAGTACATCTAGTAGTATACTAAGAGAAGAAATATGTGCATTTAAAATCTTCTTTTTAAAAAATAGGTTGGGTTATTTAACAAATACAATAAATTAAAAGGACGCTAACTATTTTATTAAGAATTTATTTAAAAACATTCTTATTTTTTACAAATAGAATGACAAATACAAAAATTAAAAAGGAAACTAACAAAATTTATGAAAAGTATATTTAAATTTATTTTTATTATTTATAAATAAAAAATATAAATATTAAAATTTGAGAAGGAGTACGTGTCACACTCACCCTTCATTGGATCCGCCCCTCACAAGTACTCTATATCCGAATCCGACAAAGTCTTCTCAGCTAACTCCCTTATCCTCAATTCTTACTCTCTTTTCTCCCTAACTTTTAATTCCACTTTTCTCTCACCTCTCTTCTCTCTGGTAATTTTAACTGCACATTTTTATATTTTTCCTTTACTTTGAACACCTATATTAAAATACTTGTATATGATACTATAATATTTACACAAGTAATTATCCAAAGGAATAATATATATGCATTTAGAATTACCCCTATCTCTCACCTCCTTTTTACATTTCATGTTTATCTCTCTTATTTCCAACCAAAACTCTTTCTTTCTCCCTTCTGTCTTCCCTCACTTCATTTTATCAGTTTTAGATTGTAAATTATTTGACTAAGAAATTAAATTGATCTTGTATCAACTTAATTAAATCATTATTTCATTATAAAGTTAATTTTATACTTACATTTGCTACTTAAAAAATAAATAGTAACTTTAGATACAACCTATTTATATATATATATATATAAAGAGAGAGAGAGAGAGAGAGAGAAAATTTTTGTTTCAAGAGCTCTCAAAGAGTTCCGTGATAACTTTTAAATCTGATGCCAACGGATATCAATCTCCCATAACAGCATTCCCTTTCAAGCCTTTCAAACAACCAATACGATCTTAGAAAGCAATTTTTGCAAAACCTCAAACAGTTTCTTAAAAACGCGCTACAGATATGAAACTTTGAATATTTAGGTGCTCATTACTAATGTCACGTCCCAAACTCCGGGTCACGTGAAAAGCCACAACAACCGTTAAAACCGCCCAAACCAAAGGAATTTAAAACCAGAAAGCCAAACAAGGCCCAAACCTTTGTAAAAACGTAGTACCAAGGGTTTATTTGATACAAAAAAGTAGTCAAGAGACTACGGTTAGGCCCCAAAGCCAAGCCTTTGAAAACAAATAAGAAAATACATATTTTGAAAGAAAATCTTTGATTTTGTAAAGAAACTTGGGCCGTTCCAAAACCTCCCTCGAAGCACAAGAGTTTCATGAAGGATAAATCGTTTGAACAATAAAATTGTGATACAACAAACCCAAGGTTCTCTCATAAGCATAAAACATGCATACATTCATTTGAATTATATACGCATTACAACATGTTATATTCAACATGAAATATATACAGAAAGGTATAAACTACCTAACAAAGACCAAACAATAGGGTCTAACCAACAACCACCTCTGGGCACCTCTGGGCACCTCAAGGTCACCCAACAGAACCACGTACACCTGAAAATGGTTTTTAACAAAAATCCCACACTGTGAGCCGAAATCCAATAGAAACATACTATAAAGCTGTAAAGTAGATTATGCAATTATAAGTATGCAGGCTCAACCATAGGAGCCAAAAAGGTTTTCCCAACCCAAAATCACAAATTTTTCATCAGGCTAACACGAGCCTTAAAATGATTTTACTTCATAAATTCCCACATTTCCATCCTTAAAACCATGTATATCAACAATGCAGATAACGTTTTCGCAGTTAAAGAAAAGCAGTAACCAAAATGTTATTATTTTCCACTCGAGCACACAGCCGAGAACACAATGGTAACAACTATAAATTTCTGTCCATTACCTATCCCTTAAGTCGTATAAGACCCGTAAGGTAATGACAAATTTTATTCGAAGTCACAACAACGCACGCACACACGCACGCCATCAACGCTTTCGCGTGATTCAACCAACTCGTGGTCTTAAAAATTAGGCACCGATATTGAACGGGTATATAGACGCAAGTAACGCTACCATCCACCTGGCCACACAAGCCCCATGGAGTAACGAAACCTTCTATACCTCCACACGATCTGCGTTCTTTCCCGGTTCACTAGCCGGCGGGCAGAGAAACCCATTCTGCGCAGTGTTTGGTCTTTCACCGTGGAGCAACTCGTGCCCCAAATTTACTAGATCCGAAGATCTCTACACGGTCCTTTTTCATTATCACGTTTCAAAACGTATCCGTGTGAGTCCAACCCAAACAGTTCCTCTCACCAAACCCACATAACACTATGAGTCCAACCCCGAAGGTTTCTCTCACCACAACACCGCGAGTCCAACCCCAAAGGTTCCTCTCGCCGAACCCATAGCTCGACTATGAAAACAGTTATACATTAAATTTGTATACGGATCTATCCATCAACTTGGAGATCAAATAAAGCATTATCACAATGTTTCCACTGTTTTCAAAACAACTTTTTCAAAATCAACCAGCCACAAGTCATATCATGTAATAAACCAAGAAAAGTGAAAAACATGCTTTTTACCCGAAAAATCAAGGTTTAAACATAAAATATGACATTTAAAGCATTTTCCACCAATGAAAAGCATATAACTGCACGTAGCACCTTTTAACGACAATAAAGTCCAGGATCCTACCTCGTTGAGCCAAAAGCTCGACGTCTCAAAAATCAAACTTCAACGAAACGAGATTCTGCCCGGATAGATGTGAAGCCCTCGACACTAATATCACGGATCTGCTGTCTGATTACTGAAAACTTAGTCCCGGGCCCACCAAAAGATAGAGAGAAGGTGGAGAGAACCGGAACTTAGCTTAAAATCTAAGAAATCCAAAATATCTCTAAGCTCCTAATATTTATAGAATTTCACGCCAGACCTCTACCGCTCGAGCGGACCCCTGCTGACATACATCTCAGGCACACCACCGCTCGAGCGTACCACCACCGCTCGAGCGCACCACCACCGCTCGAGTAGTCACCACACCGACCCACTCTCTGCCACCACCCCGCTCGAGCGCACACCCACCGCTCGAGCGGTCAATGCTGGGTGA